>JAKTQM010000656.1:0-11983 GCA_030558825.1 Blastobotrys niveus
AGAACCAAACAAAACTAAGCTGGGGAAATGTCTCCATGATGTATACAAATGTAAAAAAAAATTCAGATTGTACGATTGAAACATTTTAAGAGAAGATGGATAGGAAAACAGTTCGGTTATGGATCCGACACCCCTGGTTTATCTTTTTACCTTGGGTTTTTACGGAGTCCATCTCTAATGACAGGAGGATTTTCCAAATTATCGTCCCATCTATTGGGCAGCCGTGCTGTGTTCGGAGATCTGTCCGAGTTGGAGTTCATCGCCAGATTAGGCAAAGGGGCGAGACAAATCGGGGAAGGGTTGAAATAGGAAACAGATAGCTATCTGGTAGCTAACCCCAGTTTAACCAAAATTCTGTGGAGTTGCGGTAGTTTGTATCACGTTGTAAGAAGCCCTATGCTTTGATATTTGAAAGATTAGTTGCAACAGCATTCCATGGTATGACAGGCATATGTGACAAGTTAGGGTTCTTAGTATCGGACTTATGCGAAAGGGTGATCGGGTGCGGCTTGGCGAAGTATACGACAACTGTGAACCGATACGAAATTGGGAAACCGATCTTTATCCCTAGGCGATACCAAATCCAAGCGAATTAAACAGCTTTTTAACTATTTCTAACTGCAGGCAAAATTATACCGTTCCGCTGTCCCCGCTGATGAAGTACAGCCTCGAATATCGAGATTTTCTACCAGAGATAAACCCATAGCGCCTCCATGGTTTCGATCTCAGCTAGCCTATTATGGACAACTATTTAGTGGTATTTAGCGCACTAGCGTGCCTGTCCCGATTGCTTGCATTCGATTGACCAGCTTAGCCATATAAGCAAATCGTCTCCACACATACCCAGGAAGACGTCAATAGAGTCAAAAATGTGCGATATAACAAAGACTATTTTTAGAAAGTGCGGACATCAGATTGAACAGCTTGTGGCACCATGCAGTCATGAGGTAGACATCTCCAAACCTCACAATTATCAGGTACACGCATGAAGACGGGAATTGTCCACGATGTTATGAAAAACTAGGTGATACGTAAAAAAAAAAGATACGTTGTATATTTGGATGGGCATTTGGATGTGCATTTGTTGTCTAAAATACTTTTATTTCTTGAAGTGATCCTGGCGTGTCCTCAGTCATTGCCTTTCAAAATTAACGCCTCTATCATTGAAATTGACCATTTATTGGTATACTCTGGTTTGATATTTCCATGGCTTTCCAAATAATAACCAGGAGGTCTGATGGCTTTGGTTTGTCGTATCTGCTTGCGTTCAATATACATTAGTATGCCAGTTGGCAGTCGTTCCAAACGCTTTAATGTAGCGAGTATGTCAAACCGGCACCATCATTCCATTATTTAGCATTGAGACTCTGGAAACGCCAATACGTAGAAGCTTATGGCCGATAATTTAACCGCCATTGATTATCTTTGCAGCGGTGGCGAGATCTTCTTGATGCGGCCATGATCATTTGTAGTTTTTATTGGACATTGTTCCACAAATTCATGTAGAGGCACTATTACAGACAGATGCGTAAAAATGAAACTTGTATTATATTTTTGGCGAGAAGTTAGTTTTATCGTTGATCGAGCAAAAATAATGAAATAAATGTGGCTTTTGCATCCCATCCAACTGCTACAGTCCTCACGAAATACCAAAAAAAGACTCAACAACGGGACAATGCATCCATATGCACAGCATACTTCTGACAAACGCATTTTTATGAGGCATTGGTAGATAATATTTGATGTCAAAAATTACAAGGCCATATAAAAAAGATTTTTACAAATGATTTGTTTATTCCGATGCCGCAAATCGTATGGTCCGTCTAGCACAGCCGTGCGGCTCATCCCCGTCTTAAGCCTCACTCGTGCCGACCAAGTAAGCAGTTTAGCCTATTGCAAAATGCTCTAGTTGTTACAAATACCAACATCAACGACTTTTATGAGGATATCGAATAAAAATATTGTTTTGAGGAGTATAACAAACTCCTATAGAGGCCAATTAACCGAGAATATAAAAGCCATGGAACTTTTCACTGGAATTTTACTTACTTACCTTTACCTAGTCAACTCTACAGGGTATCTATTTGGTGAACTAAACAATAACGAATATGTGTGAAATCAAACGAACAATCTATTTGTGCGGATGCTTCTATCCTAAGGTGCTACAAGAATGTTGGAACTCCAAAACGGGGAAGGGGTGCTTGGGCTGGCATACATGGGAAGTCGATTACGAGAGGAAGCGGTGTTATGATCATAAAAAATAAAATGGTCACAAGCACGCTTTTCCAGGTCATTATTTATACGTATCAATATGTTATTTATTTATTTATGTATCCATTGAAACAATTTTTTTGTACATTTTCTTAAACGACGTTGTTGCAACCAGCCCCGATCGTGAGCCATACATCTAAAACCGCGATGCCCTACAACCCTACCCTTGACACCGAACGCTGCGCCCAATATAGTTAATAATGTAAACTACATAACGATCAACAGGTTATTTCTGTTTACAGCCATGAAGCTCGTATATAGTCATACGCACTAAATTCTCCTCTACGCTCGTTGGATAATATATACAGTATATATCTCCCCCTTGGAACAACCTCCTTCACTTTGTCCAGAGTAATGTGTCGTATCGAACTAATATACTACAACTGTGGGTGTATATGTAGCCATGTCTTTGGCAAATGCCCGAATTTTCTTCTAGGAAGGCACTGCGGGGAGCTTATAGAGGTGACTGGAAGGGTTCTAATGAAGCGATGTTTCGATCATACCTACGGAAAAGAAGAAGTAGAACAGGAAGTATAACGTACAACGTGGGAATTTTGTAAAAACACGATGATAAAGAGCCTAAGTATATCGCCCTGGTAGGTTTACAATGGTTAATAAGATCTTTGTCGGATGCTTAGCGTTTGGGCGGCGTTTGCTATAAACGGAATACGGATTAACCAGCGCCCTTCATCACCACCAAAAAAGGTACAGGGATGCTGGATGAAGATGTTTTGATATTATTTATGGATCTTGTTTTATAATTTAGAAAAATCAATCAGCGGTGTGAAATTTACCCCTATAAATCGTAGCTGAACTGTAAAATGATTGCCACTTTACGCTAACGTATATGCGTCACCCACTAGTACCTACCACCACCCATGCAGTCTGCACGTCTTCATAACAGGGTTTTAGCGTTCAATCTCGTCAAACCATATCAAACCAACTAAATTTTATAAACAGTAGTGGATACACTATGTATTTTTCCACAGCATACTACTGCTACGAAATGTGTTACAAACAGTCGACTTACTTTGCTTGTGGATGCCCTGCTACTTCCTACATCGCCGTGTGCGACAAATTCAAACCCGGCAAGTACTGTGAACCACTTCATGAAGTTCAACCAAATTACATGCGTGCGAGATGTCCCCGGCACAATGTACAGCCAATGAGTGGAATGTAATGTGATAGGCGCAACATGGGGGATGACGGGGCGATTGAAATATGTACATATATCTGCAATTACTTCGCGTGTATTATCATGTAGTTTATAAAACGCTGATTATAATTAGTAGTGAGTAATATGTCAAAAGCATCTAACCATTTCGCAGTCGACGCTGGATGGCTAGCAGTCATGAGCTAGAGATCGTCGTGAAAGGCGGACAAGGAATCGTCTAGCCAATACTCAAGGGTTGTATGGTACATCCATGTATCCCCCTGTCTATTGACCAGCTTTGACTATAAAGGATACATATATCCATAATAAGATGGGCTTTTGTATTAACCATTGTATATTTTTTTTCGAATGTGTACTCGAGTAGCTACTTACTTCTCCTGTGGATGTTTGTCCCAGAGCCGCTCCACTGCCTGCTCTAACTTCGATAAGACTGGGAGATTCTGCACCTACGGTGATACGATTCAATATTTGTCACATAATTGCCAAAAGCATAGCGTACAGTAAAAGAGTAAATGATTTACATGCTTTTTTCAGCTCATATGGATTGCTCATCAAGCCGCACTAATTGAGGAGAGGCTACGTATGACTCCTTTAAGTAAACGCATAACAGATGGCGAGAATGAATCTGTATACATTTCAATTAACTAGCCTGTTAGAAGGTTCCTCTGTATTTAATTAAAACATAATAAGAATGTTACAGTTTTTGACCACAATAGCTTGTTGCTGCATTGCATTACATTGCATGTGAAGTAACTACAGGTCCTACTAGCGCCACGCGACTCTGGACTCCATTACACTTAACCAGCTTTGGCTCTTAAAGAAATCCACAAGTTCGTAACAAGTCTACTTTCTTAGACACCCAATTCTTTCTAAAATGTGTTCAAAAAAAAATTCTTACATGGCTTGCGGATGTGTGGCCCGGAGCCGCCTCACCGCATGCTCTAACTTCTCCAGGACCGGCCAATGCTGTACAGCCATTTTTCTTGAACCGCCTATATACACAGATGCCTTGTGCCACAAACACAGAGCACGGAAATAAAATAGATTGGTGGTTTTTTCTTTTTTCTTTCAGGTTATGCTTGTCTTTATCGGTGGAAGGTGGCAAAAAACTGGTGGGGCTGTAGTAAGCGCCAATGTGGGGACGAAGGATCAGCGAGTTTGTAAATACCTGTGTTGTAATAGCCCTGTGGCGACAGATATTATTTCGTGTAATTTAATACAAAAATTCCACCTATAATAAGTAACGTGTCGGAAGCGGGTCCATGATATTCTCTGGTTATTTGATGAAGATAGATAGCTTGTTTCGGCATCGCAAGTGGTGTGGGTCCTCAAATACACCACGCCACACCATCCCCATTGACCAGCTTTGGTTTTTAAAGAGCCAATTTGCCAACAACAGGTCCATTTTACTTTCACATTGACATAGGAAGTTACCACAATGTGTTCACGAAGATCTACTTACATGGCCTGTGGATGTTTGGCAGGGGGGCGCACCACTACGTGCAATGACTTTGCTAAGACCGGCAAGATCTGTTCTCAACTTGCTACTGAACCACCTCTATACTCGGAACAGAGGTGCTATAACCACAGGATACGACCAATGGAAAGATAATGTGTTTTTTTTGTCCCGATTATGCTTGATGCTATAGGTGTGGTGTGTGGCGGTTGGACCGGGCGCACTCATACATATTACCGCGCCGATGATGGTTGCGACATGTAATTATGGTTATTTTAGTAAAAATAAATTAATTCACGATTTTGTTATGATCTACTTGCCATTTGCTGACTTCATTTTCACCCTAGTCCTGGCTACTAGGTACTAGCCCCAAGCATGTAGAAGCTATTCGTATAGCGCTGATGATGCATAGACGCTAACATCCTGATCACTTGTTCATGGGTGAAATACCTAACCTGGCTAGCGACACTAGCGCCAACCCTAATGTATACTGCGGCCAGATATAGCCATCACTATATATAATACGACGATTTGTACGCTTATGAACCCAAGGGCGATGAAATGTGCAACCAGAAAACGACCTACTACTCTTGTGGGTGCTGCGCGGGATCCCGCATTGATCGGTGTGATAAGCCGCGTTTGACTTTGTATTGTAACACATTAAGAAGCTTGACAGAACCAGGCCTGCCTCAACGGTGCGCAGAACATTCCGTCCAACCGATGGAGTTTAAGTAACTACGGTAAACTCGAAATCTATACGGAAAACAAACTAGAAAGTATTGAAAAACAAATGAAGCGGATCGCATATATTGAGTAATAAATGAGAAATTTACCCCTTTTTCTTACAATTAATCCAAGCCTATTCAAATAAACAAATAGACTGATATATCATTTGCCTTTGATTTCTTCCCTTCCTTAATCATAGAACCCCCTGTATGTCTTAGATCTGAGACCTGGTCCAATGCTGCCGACCAGTACGCTGGCATAACACAACAAAGTGACCAAGTTATCTGATCCATGAATACTTCACTACATAGGGACCATGCAATCTGGGTCCTTGGCATGTAAACATCTAACCATATATATATTATTGACTATCATGCATAGATTTAATTTGAAACCGATCGGTTGGAAGATGATCCGATACGGTGCGTTAGTTCGTCGCAGGCGTACACAGTCTGCATTAGTTTGCAGGTCATTGTTTAAAATTGACAAGGTCCCCAGGAAAATACATTCGTGTATCGACAGAGCCATGTAAATTCAAGGACCAAAACAATGCGTCATAACATACTGAAAGGTTATAAATATCCGGGCTTCTTTTTACTTTTGCAGAAAAACAGAACAACTATCTAGACACTACATTAAGTATGTGCATTATTGGTCGAATGTTTTACTCCTGCGAATGCACTGCCATTCGCCGAATATTATTCTGCGATATGTATCCTCTGGAAAAATGTTTCCTTACAAATTATGCGCCATTCAAAATGCTTCATTTTGCGTGTACAGAGCATGGCGGATGTGATATGCCCGACACCGAACGATGCCCGTATGACCCCGACTGGGAAGACACTTACGAGAACGTTATCCAGCAGCCGAAAGAGGAACTGGATATTTTAGAGCTTGACGAATTTGAATTGTATAACCTAGAGGTTTTAAGCGGCCAGTGTTGCCTGCTAGCTTTGCATGAACTGTAATCGACTAAAGATGGAGGGAGGGGAAGAAAATTCAAGGCAGCTAGTACCTCAAATGGTATGCATGAGGCTGCATACGACCTAACCCAATCTGTACCACTGGATTGATTCCATTTTTGGACCTGAAATTGGCCATAAATAAGGAGATGGAACCATGGAATCATCTGGTTTTTTGACACCAAAATCGTGGCTTTATACGACACGCTACAACGAAGACAGCTTTAGCTAGGATGTGTGAAGTAAGGCAGATTGTTTATGCATGTGAATGCGTTTCTGTTGAAAGATTGCTCAGTTGCCACCGTGCTACACCATCGGGATGTGCTATATACGATTACAAGAGGGCGTTGAATCTGAAGCATGCATGTTCCGATCACGGTGGTAACGACCATGTCGGCTCTGAAAAAATTTATCTCGTTCCTGAACAATGAATCTTGTGGCATTATCAACGCATTGCTAGCTTTTGTGGTCTTTTCTATGTATAATAAATATGATTCTATAACTGGATATTCATTAGAAGTTTTTTTCCTCGTGCGCCGGGGGTTTTCCACCGATTGAATTTTATTGCCTTCCTTGTGTCGCAAGATAGCCAGTGAAGGTGAGTGGTATAGCGTAAAGCGTATAGCATATAGCACCCTGCAAACCTAGGACATGTAGAACAGACTGGAAAAATTCTTCCGTGTATTATTACTTGCTATAACTGTAGGTATGCAGGATCTTTTCAGCCTATTCTTCTGGTGATTATAGCTTTGCACACGTTTTGATGATTTTTTTTTTTCAGGGGGAGCCGCGCGTCATCTTTTTTGCATTTGTTCATTCATATTATCCAACGTAGTACAGTGGATACTGCGTTTTTCCTGGCTATCATGCCTTTGATGACTTCACCAAAGGAATTTTTGTGGATCGATACGATACATTCAGCTCAAAAATCCGAATCTATTGCTAAAAAGCCAGCCCCCTTGGCGCGACCTGCATTAGCTCGTTCAGGATGCAGAGCGACTAAGCCTAATCCATGCCCTGGTAGCAGACGCACAAAAAATGAGGATCACCAAAAGGATGATACTATATGCCAGTTGAATATTGTCACTTTTGTTTCAAAATAATATTTAGATCGGCTACAGCGATTCCAGCGACAAGCGTATGCAGATGAAATTAACTACAGCTGTACCCCGTTTTCTCTTAGCTGCAACAAGCTCGCTGCGTAAGCTAGATCTATCCTTGGAATACTATTGCATTTAACCATTGTTAAATAAATAATTAACCTGATTTCTGGGATCATACGGCACTTAGCTGCCCAGCTTCGACCCCAGCCTTAGGTCGGGCGGTTTGCCAGCTTCGAAACCGGCTAAACCTCACAAAAAAGAAATAAAATAGGAAGCTGCATGGTTATTAAATTACCATATTTTATTGTTCTTGTATTCTTGCATTCGATCATAGCCCGTGTCTGTGACTAAAACTCCTGCGAGTTGGGGGACGGCTACACCGATCGTGGTCGGTACATCTCATTGACAAGAATTTGCATTTGAATGAAACGCATTTGAACTAGTTTCAAACTACATTAAAAATCCTTGGTACGTTCTTTTTTTCTCTATCCCTGATATACCCTCATTTCCTAGTCGACACTATATAAATAACGGCACAAAACCGAGTTTGACGACGGGTTCCTTTTCTCACTACTGGAATATGTGCGAAGTTCGAGAAGTCCATTACGCATGCGATTGCGTAGCAGCAGAGAAGTTACGAATATGCCGGAGAGCAGTTCCAGCTGGATGCATGATGTATACTTTCCATGAACCTTTGCGTCTAGATCATCGGTGCAGAGAGCATGGTGGGGAAGATAAGCCTAATACCGACATGATATTTCCAATTCGATAGAGGTTTATACAGCTGTGTATTGACTTACAGGAACTTTAACTTGCCTGAGGAAAGACTAAATGATGATATTTGGTATTTATAAATGTAATTTCTAAATGTGGTAGACACGATTTTTTACTCGTATTAAAATTTGCTGATATCTAGGCTATGACAATTTGAGGTCCTTCGGTTTCGAAAACGCGGGTCCAAGTCACAACTAGCTATATGACAACCATCCATGGATGAATAAAAGATAATTTTATGATATGTTTATTTATGTTCCAGAGCGCTTGGAATATAATTCATTTTTTTAAAAAAAACGTGCAACGGCGGACGGTGGGGATCTGGATATTGATCAATGACAACCTAGCCCAACGGTTACCGCTCTCAATGAACGCCCGCAACTCAAGAGTGGTATCACGTCAAATAATAGTAGCCACCAACCAATCTTATTTGGTTCCGTTATATGTAATTACATCATGCCCTCGACAGTTTTGATCCAAGTATCTGGGTTCTCCAAGCACCGTGGTGGTACACTTTCGTCCAAAGTCAAAATAGTTGCAATAGTCATAAACTTCCGATCGTCGGCAACCGCATTTCAAAATCACCGGACGGGCAATACACATTATTAACTCTCTAGCTCTTCCTTTCTCTTTTATGCGTTGCGCGTTTGCAGTGCTGAAAAGATACGTAGGATTGTTTGGGCTTATATAGTAGGTACAGATTTGTGAAGAAACCAGGGAGGATGATGATGATGCATGACGCACCTAGGGTCAGGGTAAAAGCCTAGGTATTTTTAGCTGCAACTTGGAAATAATAATATAGACCGTGGCAATAGAATTAATGAAGCTAGTCGTGTTTTGGAATAGTTTCAGGCTAGTAGCTCATCACATAAGCAGTCACCACGAGCAACACGTCGGTCATACGTCTATAGCAGAGTGTTTACCAGATTTCTACCTACTTTGCTGTAAAATCCAAACCTTGGGAGATTCAGAATGTTAATTTTGTTTGATAGGCAATGTTAATCGAGTAGCTAGCTTGAGTCTGCGTGTAAAGTTGTCAATTGAGACTGTTATTTTACCTCTTCACACCTCTATTTAACAGTTTCTACTTTAGGGAATTGCACATGACCATCTCTGCAAGTTTAGAAATAAATTATGGAATCTCTAGATGTATTAACGGAGGAATAGGGCCCGGCATTGATGATTAATGGCAAAAATGAGACGGCACAATTTAAGCCGCACTTATAAAATGTCTGTTTGGTACTCAAAAATCTAGCGAACCGCCTCAAAACTGATATTGAACATTTTTATTCTATTTTGACAGCCTGTAAACCTGTTTTGAAATGCATTTATGGGCTATATCAAGAGAAATTGGCATTTTAAAATCGAGCCGCAGAATATGCGGCTCAAACGGGTATATATATGAAATCTCGAAATTTTAGCGTGTCTCACATCTGAATCAAGCGTTAGTGGTTTAGCGGTAAAATTCGTCGTTGCCATCGACGAGCCCCCGGTTCGACTCCGGGCTGACGCAAATGTCTCAGACTGTGTTTGTTGACATATTTTTTGTTTTCAAAACTTTTTTTTACAACTTGACATACACGTTTGTTGTCTCTTTTTTGGTTCATTTTCAAGTTAATTGGCTATCGATTGAATACTCTTTTTTTTTTGGTAATGACTATTAAGGAAAAAGACAGCTTATGTAAAGAGGAAATATCCGGCGGGTCACTGTCACACCAGCGCCAGCATCATCTCACCCGCCATCTCAGACGCGACAAACAACACCACCGACATCGACACTTGCTAACGCTAAGAAGAACGAAATCTTCCAATACAATAATTAATTATCAACCAGATTATAATACCACCAAGTCGAATGGCACCTGCTACGTCCAATCGTGCCCAAGTTTTATCCACTTTGATTTTGATGATACCTCTAGCAACGGCAATGACAACAACAACCCCCCTCAATCTGAACATACCCACGCGCCAGTGAACCGGATCCAAATTCTTGACGATTCTTCCAATGATTCACCGTATTCCAATCATACCTTTGGAGATCTCTCGAAAACCAAGTTTTCTGAATACCTGCGAGAATACATTGATAAGAATCCCAACGTTTTACACGCTGTCGCTGACGCACTGATTACGCTTGACGACGATTCGGAGTATGGCAAGACACCTGAGATTATCGATGAAGTGGCGATAGGTAGCGGCAAAGAAGAGGTGCGAAAGAGACTGGTACAGACGTTGAGAAAGGTGTTGCACGGTCTCGATACGGAGCCGGCTGATTTCACTGAAGCGCTTCAAACGCATGCGCTTAATGTACGAGCTCTGATTAGCAGCACCGGCGGCGGCAGTGAAGATGATTATGCATCGTATTTGAGTATGAGTACGGATTTTATTTCACCGCTACTTGCTATGGACTACCGTAACCAAGCCAATTTCATCAATGCCTTTGATATCGGATGTTTGTTAGTGCGGTTCGTGGTTGATATGCGCGACAGCGTAAGCGAGGGCGAGGATGGTGAACATGAAAACGAGTACGAAGAGGAGGTAGACAACGGTCGACTAGATTCCTGGTTGTACGATACAATGTGCGATTTGTTGGCTACGACGCGCCGTGCAGAGACACCTACATGTGGAACGTTATCCAAAGACAACGATTTTAGCGTCATTGCATATGAAACCGTTCTATACATGCTTTCATACCTTCCGCTGACGACATCCATGGTCGACGCCATCATCAAAACCCGATGCAATACCCCCAACTTTCGATCTGCGGATTTGCAGCGTTACCGTGAATACCGAGTGGAATACCTTCGAATTTTACTGGAACGTGCCTATACGTCTGACCCCGAAAACAAGGATATTATTCAAATGTGTATTGCAGAGATCAAGTCTTCAACATGCTTGGAACTTGATGACGAGGTGAAGAAACGGTACGAAGCAATGGTCGACAAAATCAAGGATGTGTCCACTGACTCTGCACAGATTAATCAGGTCCTACCACTACCTAACAGGAAAGTTTCCCGGTTCAAAAGCTTGCATGGCGCTAGAGGTAAGGTGGTTAATTGGTTTCATCGACGACACCATCGTGCTGAAGATAGGAAGAGTCACCGAGATTCCGAGCCTGCACATACTCTAAAATCTGCCTAGACTATAGCTGAAGTAAGGTATTTCTTTTTTTTCTTCTCTCTCTGTTACCATTAGCGAATCAAACATTATTAATTTTAAATAAATAAAAAAGTTTACAGTAGGACCTACCGTTCTAATGTTGGCGGGTGAGGAGAATTGTACCTGACTTGGCTGGGCCGCATGTTTATGCACAGTTCTTATCACTGGCGCTTATCTAATTTGCGGGGAGGGACGGTGGACGGATCCTGATTCCTAGACGGGCAACAACTCGCTGCTAGTTTTTTTATGCGTATGACTCAAGTACACCCTCCTAACAAGTATATATAAAGCATAAACAATACCTGGCGGTTATTTTATTTTGTTCTTTTTTTTTTTTTTTTTTTTTTTTTTTTTCTTTTGG
>JAKTQM010000657.1:7093-24159 GCA_030558825.1 Blastobotrys niveus
TCAAATCGAATTAAATCTATTATTACTTCAATCAACAATCAATTGATCATGTCTTCTGTTATGCAACAACCATTCAACACTCAAAAAGCTCTTGCCACTGAAAACGACGTAGAATTCAGACAAAAGGAATTGGAATCTGGGTTTTTGAACTTGTACGAACTTTCCATTTACAAGAGCTTGATTGACTTTCCAGATTTGCGAATCTCAGATCACAAAATCTTCACCAGCTGGATCCAACTAGTTGAAAACACTATTCGAGATTTGGGTTTGGGTGACTACTTGGTCAACGCCGGTTCTTATAGAAACTTGGATTGCATTATTCGACAAGCCATCTTGAAGGCTTTGCCAGACGAAACCAAGGCTCAGTGTTTCGGTTCCAAGAGCACTGGTCAACTTGTGTCCAAGTTGAAGGAATTGAAGATTGGTTACATGTGGTAAATTATACCAAACCATAAAATCATCAATTCACGACCTTGAATGAAAAGCTACAAAGAAGCTAGCAATATTTTTATTTATTTGACCAAACAACAATCATCCAAAAAAAAAGAAGTCTCTTGAAGATTTTTTTAACGACCAAACAAAAAAAAAAAAGTTCTTTCCTATTGTTTGTTCAATAGTCTTTTTTACACAATCTTAATCATTTACAATATATTTATATCTATAGCTTTATATAGCTAGCTTTTCACGGTTTTTTTGCTTAATTATCAAATATAATGAGGGTTTTTTCTAGAGGAAAATCAATGTTCACCGTAAACTAAATCATTAATCTTTCCCCCCCGAATTGTTTCCGTTTTATCAGTATCGAGTCATGCACTTCTTTTTTGAATCAACACTTTCTCTGCTAAAAGAGCTGCTCTGTTGATCGTGTACTGAAAGTCATGCCACTTTCGGATCACCACGGAATCTCTCTATATACTGATGTCTAAGATCGGGAAAAGCTTAAAAGTTTGCCGCCGAGTCTTTCTATACGGTAGTTTATTGTTATTTATCCGAGAAATATCAAATTTCATTTTGTGTGGTTTTGTTTATATATATATATCTATATGTTTCTGGGATCTATTAGCTTTCCTTTAACGGTATACGATCCGGATCTTTGGTAAAACCATTAAAAACGAACGGCGGTGATGTGATAGTCAGCCTCATTTTTCTGGACAGAGAGCCGCATCGACTCGCCTGACTGAAGATCATAGGCGTAGCCAAAATAACTACAATCTTCTCTACTACTTCCAAATCAACATAAAGGTTTTTGCTTCGTCTATTTCATAGTCACTTTTCCTCCCTGTCGCCACTGCCACAATTCTTTGGCTGCAAACGCTTGGAAATGCGGCTGGCTGCTTCCAAGCGACGCGCGCGCAAAAAGTGCGCATGAAAACCAAGGCTGAGTATTTAAAATACCCATGCTCAATGTGGCGTAAGGTGCGGGGGAGAGAAAAGAGATCTAGTCAGCTCAAGTTAGCGAATAGCTAGTAATTGTAATTGTAAAGGCTATGATAATATAGTAGACAATATATACGCGTATACAATAAACCTCTCCTTCCAGTAGTTATCAATCCATCAGCCTCACACGCCTCACACAGCCTGCTTAACCGTTTGGGAATATTCCAATTCTTTGCCACAACAAACTATTTCTGTTTGATTGCGTCACAAAACAACGAGCTCCCAACTTTTTTCTTTCCTTCTCGCCCAAACAAATACTCACTCACCCACAAGCACCCACACACACACACACCGCTACCACACACACAACCACGTCGACGTCTTTTCTTCTCTGTAACTTCCTTTGCCGGACCCTTTTATCCACCCCCCCAGTTTTATACCAGCTAGACTTGTATCAGCAGGAGGAGGTTTAAAAAAGAACTAAGTCAAAAGGATACTCTGTGTATCTACATATTCAACTGTTGTGCGAGTAGTATAAAAAGTTTTCGAAACTAGAAAGGGCAAGAAGATACCTTGGGTCTGCATTGTTTATTACAAATACGAAGAGAAAAAAAAAAATTTAACAATAAAGTCCAATTCTACCACTGGGGCGACATACTATTTTTTTTCTATTTTTATTTGGATTAGAATAAAGCCAGCTTTAAATGGTTAAACTACGAGTAACAGTCATCGCAGCTGATGCGTTGTACAAACGGGATGTGTTTAGGTTGCCGGATCCTTTTGCAGTGTTAACTGTAGACGGTGGTCAAACCAAGAGTACTTCGGTCATTCGCAAAACTCTCAATCCGTATTGGCATGAATCTTTCGACTTGTAAGTTATTAAGGGGGGATAAAAAAAAGTCTAACAAGACCGTTCTTAGATCAAGATAACTAACAAAAATTTATTTTTAGTGACGTGAATGCGGGAAGTATCCTTGCTGTACAAATCTTTGACCACAAAAAGTTCAAAAAGAAGGATCAGGGTTTTTTGGGGGTAATCAACATTGTTGTGGGAGATTCTATTGACTTGTCTACTACAAGTGAAGAAATGCTCACCAGAGACTTGAAAAAGAGTAACGACAACTTGGTAGTTAATGGCAAGTTGATTCTCAATTTGCAAGCCAACCCTGAAACCAGAGCTCCTGCATCCGGTCAATCTGCCTCGGCAGCTCAAAATACATCAGTATCACCAAATGCATCGAACGCTTCTGATTTGGAAGCAAGTAGCAACGCCAATGCCAATAACATTACACCAGCATCTACATCAACACCAGCAACATCTGCAACCGCAAATGGGTTGTCTCCGTCAAGCATCAATTCCAATACCAACAATAACAACACCAACAACAACAACAATAACGGTAGCAGTAGTAGTAATCGGCCGTTGAGCTCTTTTGAGGATCAAATGGGTCGATTACCTCCTGGTTGGGAACGTCGCACTGATAATTTGGGTCGAACATATTATGTGGACCATAATACTCGATCTACTACATGGACAAGACCCGCTGCTGATTTTAGTGAAAGTGAACAACGTCTTGCTCGTCAGCATGAAACGGATGTTGAACGACAACGTCATCAAAATCGAACGTTGCCAGAGGATCCGAGCAGAGCTGCATCGCCTCGACCAAACTCAACGAATTCTGCATCTTCGTCAACCACCAACAATGGTACAACACCGACGACAGCTACTACAACGCCAGGTAGTGAAACCAACAATAATGCTACATCGGCAGGACTTGGTGAACTGCCATCTGGGTGGGAACAACGGTTCACCCCTGAGGGCCGGCCATATTTTGTGGACCATAATACAAGAACAACTACTTGGGTGGATCCACGACGTCAGCAGTATATTCGAATGTATGGTCCAAGTGCTACCAATACCACCTTCCAACAACAACCAGTGTCACAACTTGGTCCATTACCTAGTGGTTGGGAAATGCGGTTGACCAATACGGCGCGAGTCTATTTTGTGGACCACAATACCAAAACAACAACATGGGACGATCCACGATTACCATCAAGTTTGGATCAAAATGTACCACAGTACAAGCGAGATTTCCGAAGAAAATTGATTTATTTCCGATCACAACCAGCGTTGCGAATTCTACCAGGTCAATGCCATATTAAGGTTCGACGAGATCACATTTTTGAAGATTCTTATCAAGAAGTTATGCGGCAATCTCCACAAGACTTGAAGAAACGTCTCATGATCAAGTTTGACGGTGAAGAAGGGTTGGATTATGGTGGTGTTTCTCGAGAATTCTTTTTCTTGTTATCTCACGAAATGTTCAATCCATTTTACTGTCTATTTGAATACTCTGCTCATGACAATTACACGCTACAGATCAATCCACACTCTGGTATCAATCCAGAGCATCTTAACTACTTCAAGTTTATTGGTCGATGTGTGGGGTTGGCCATCTTCCACCGACGATTCTTGGACGCTTTCTTCATTGGTGCATTCTACAAGATGATTTTGAAAAAGAAGGTGGTGTTACAAGATATGGATGGTGTGGATGCCGAGTTTTATCGAAACTTGGAATGGGTGCTAGACAATGATGTGGATGTACTAGAACTCACCTTCTCGACTGAAGATGACCAGTTTGGCGAAATTGTCACCATTGACTTGAAGCCAGGTGGTAGGGATATTCAAGTGACTAACGAAAACAAGCAAGAGTATGTGGAACTTGTCACTGAATGGAAGATTACAAAACGAATCGAAGAACAATTTAATGCATTTTTGACCGGCTTCCATGAATTGGTGCCGCCAGAACTGGTAAGTGTGTTTGATGAGCGAGAGCTGGAACTGCTTATCGGTGGTATTGCCGATATTGATGTTGATGATTGGCAAAAGAATTCTGATTATCGAGGGTTTAATGAAAGCGACGAGATTATTCAATGGTTCTGGAAGTGTGTACGATCTTACGACGCAGAACAGAAATCGCGATTGTTGCAATTTATTACTGGTACATCACGTGTGCCTGTCAATGGGTTTAAAGACTTGGCTGGTAGTGACGGTCCTCGTCGAACATGCATTTCAGCTGTTGATACAGACGATCCAGATCCAAAGATGTTACCAAAGGCACATACCTGTTTCAATCGGCTCGATCTTCCAAGATATAAGAATTACGAAACGTTGAAGGAGAAACTTACTTTGGCTGCCGAGGAGACGTTAGGGTTTGGCCAAGAGTAAGAGAACAAAAAAGAAAGTGGGTATATATATATCTAAAGAAATATAAGAATATAAAATTTCCATCTATAAGATCAAAAGAAAAACAGGGCCCATGTAGATCTCTCTCATATAAGAGAGTGTCCTTATACGACATTAAAAAAGAGTAGGTGTCTGAACAGATCACATCATAAGGCACTAGTCTTGGCTTTTAGCTATACAATTGTTGATCAACATGTTGCCATACCTGTCCGGTGCGGCTCGCGATGATGTGCAGTTCATCTTTCCTGTTTAGTGATTTACACCCGATCGGAGACCGTTCCAAGGCTCACACACGCGGCAAATTAAAAAAGGGAGAGAGAGGAGAAAGGAGGAGCGGCATATCGGTTTTTGTCTTGATTTTTCGGTTATCTTTCTTTCACTTTAATTTTTAGTCACTTTTTTTTTTTCTTTCTCTCTTTCTTTCCTTTTTTTCCCTATTTTATTCTCTCATTTTTTTTTTTAAATACTTTAGACAAACCTCTTCCAGTAGGCAAAATGCAGGCAGATACAGAACCCGTCAAGGGGATCAAATTATTCGTCATTTTGGCGTCGATGTATTTCGGTGTGTTGCTGGGAGCTCTAGACGGGACCGTGGTCACGTCGCTTCTACCCGATATTGCCAGTGACTTGCACGAACTAAGCAGAGTAGCATGGATTGCAACAGGATATCTTGTAGCATGTGCCGCATTCCAGCCTTTGTACGGCAAGATCTCGGATATTTATGGTCGGAAAGAAATGCTGCTGGTTTGTAATACCTTGTTTGGTGTTGGCTGCTTTATATGCGGTGTGTCACAAACCCTAGAGGGACTAGTGTTTGGTCGAGTCGTCAGCGGTATGGGTGGCGGTGGTATTATGATCTTGAGCACTGTATCAGTGAGCGATTTAGTACCACTACGAAAGCGAGGCATATTCCAAGGTATTGGTAATGTTTGTTTCGGCGCTGGTGCTGGTGCTGGTGGGGTTTTTGGCGGGCTTATCAGTCAACGATGGGGCTGGCGGATGGCTTTCTTGTCGCAAGTACCAGCTATCGCATTATCTATTGGGTTGCTTTACTTCTTGTTCAACCCGCCAAGACCAGCTCCTGCGGCTGCTGATCAAGTATCAGAAACCCAACCTTTGCTAGGTGAGATCAGTGCCACATCAAAGTCCGAATCGAGCACACGAAGCAAACTTAATCGAATCGATTTCACTGGGTCTGCCATTTTGGTGTCTACTTTGTTGATGCTTATGCTGGCGCTATCGGTCGGTGGACAACAACTGCCATGGTCTCACCCGGTGATTTGGATCTTGGTTGTGGGGAGTTTCCTATCTGCTTCTTTATTCGTTTATGTTGAGTTGTATATTGCCAAGGAACCTATTATTCCAGTGCGATTGTTCACCAACCGAACGATTGTGGCTTCATCACTCTGTAACTTCTTCACCACCATGGCGGTGTATCCTGTACTATTTTTCCTACCAATTTTCTTCACTAGTGTGCTGAACTACAACAGTACGGAAGTGGGACAGCGGTTGGTTGGTAATTTTACAGGGATCGCCATTGGGTCTTTCTCAGCAGGGTGGTATATGAAGCACACGGGACGATACTATTGGTTGTCGGTGTTGTCGCCATTGCTGATGCTTGGAGGTATTTCCATGGCAATTAACTTTAACGAATCAACTCCGCCTGTCTTGCATTATGTGGCATTCTTCCTTAATGGGTCAGGTTACTCTAGTATGTTGACGGTGACGCTGATTGCATTGATTGCCGCCGTTTCTCATGAATTCCAGGCTATTACTACATCTATTCAATATGCATTCCGAGGTACCGGATCTACGTTGGGTATCTCATTGGCCCAGGCTATTTTCCAAAACTTGCTATCCTACAAGTTGCATAAGCGTATTGCTGATTATCCAGAGACAATTTCCAAGGTGTTGGAATCTGTCGATGCTATTCGTAAGGCACCTATTGAGATTCAACCGGTTATTATCACTGCATTCAAAGAATGTTCACATGCCGTTATGTGGTTTAGCTTTGCCACGGCGTTTACTGGCGTGGTGTGTGCGGCGTTGATGCGTGAATATAAGCTTGCCGATACATTGCAACGATAAATAATAAGACTTGGGGAATACGCAATTTAGGTGTTATTAGCTTCTGCTGTATTATGAACTATAGATTACAATAAACATTTTGCATTTGATATGTTAGCCCTGCGTATTATCAGTTGCATGCAATCTAGAAAGAGAGGATGAGGATCGTCTGATCAATTTGTAAGCATTTATTTTCACAAGTCTAGTTTGTCTATATATATATATGCCTTTTTTTAAGTCATGGTAACCAATTCTTCAGCAGCGGTAGGATGGATAGCCACCACGTTATCAAAGTCGGCTTTGGTAGCACCCATTCGAATAGCCACACCAAACCCTTGCAAGATTTCGGCAGAATCCTGGCCAAAGATATGCATACCAACAACCTTTTCTTCCTTGCCTGCACACACCAACTTGTAACAGGTATGTTCCTTATCTTCTTGCTTAAATGGTGCGTTATACATGGAGATAAACTTGGATTGATAAACCTTGACATTGTCCTTGCCATATTGTTCAATGGCTTGTGGTTCGGTTAGACCAATGGTGCCTGATTCAGGATGCGAGAAGATAACGGATGGAATGTTTTCATAATCCTGCTTTTGGTTCTTGAATTGTTCACCTCCGTACAGTCGGTTTGCAAGTTTTCGACCAGCAGCAATAGCCACTGGGGTCAACTCATAGTCGGTGTTGGTAATATCACCTAGGGAAAGGATACCTGGAACATTGGTCTGTTGCCATTCGTCAACAATGACCTTACCCTTCTTATCACACTTGACACCGGCATCTTCAACATTGACAACCTTGTTGAGAGGATGTCGTCCGATAGTCCAAATCAAAGTATCAACTTCCAGCGAGTTTTGTCCTTCCTTGGATTCAAAGTTGAACTTGATTCGATCATCATCAGTCTTCTCAGCAGTGTAGGTTTCCTTCAATCCCTTGTGGATCTTCATGCCTTGCTTTTCGTAGCTTGTGGTGACCATTTCTTGGATCATTGGATCAAAGGCTCGCAACACAGTGTCGCCACGAATAAACAAATGGGTTTCAGTGCCCAAGTTTTGGAACACACCAGCAAGTTCAACGGCAATGTACCCAGCGCCTACAATTGCCACTCGCTTTGGCTGTTGTTCAAGTTCGAAAAACCCGTCAGAAGTGATCCCGAGATCGGCACCTTTAACGTTTTCTGGAATCTTTGGTGCACCACCAGCAGCAATGACAATATTGTCTGCCGTGAATTCACGCTTACCGCCGTCTCGCAATGCAACTTCTACAACCTTTTCATTCTTAAACTTGGCCCAACCAAACACATAGTCGACACCTTCCTTCTCCAAATTTCGTGCGTAAATCCCGTTGAGTCGTTCAATATATGCATCTCGCTTGGCCTTGAAACCAGACCAATCAAAGTTATCGGCTAGCTTGCCATCAACGTCAGTGAACCCATAATCCTTTGCATGTCGAATTCGGCCGGCCATATCAGAAGCAGACCACATCACTTTCTTTGGTACACAACCAACGTTAACACAAGTGCCACCTAGTCGGTTAGCTTCAATGACCAATGCCTTGGCTCCGTGCTTTGCTGCTCGTCGCGCAGACGCCACACCGGCAGACCCGCCGCCAATGACAAGGTATTGATAGTGTTCTGTGGTGGGGGCCATTGTGCTGAGGTGTCTAGAAAGCGAAGATAATCGACGAGTCGAGTTTGTTTTAAGTATGTTGCCTAAAATTTTTGCTTGTTATAAAAGAAGAAGAAGAGAGATGATACTAATTCCTTCTTTAATGTAGTAGAAAGAAAAAAAGAGGAGAGAGATTAAGAAAGTGAAAAAGTTGCCCCTTTTGGCGGGTCGCTAAAAGTCAAGCGGTGATTTGTCATCACCACTCCCAAAAAATCCGTCTGATATTGCGTCAGTTGTCTAGATCCAATGTCGTTCTGATTACATTCGCCATGTAGGAAAATAATTACAAATAAAGCTCCATGTGGATTGCCCTCTTTCTATCTCCCTGCCTTTTTCACCATTCATCTTTCTTCCATCCTATTCTAGAAGAAGCTGACTAACTCTCAACTCGTACATACTGCAGAGCCGCAGAACACCAACGTCCCGCCCCCGCCGCATCTAAGAAGCGCGCGCTGTTAATTTCCATCCCAAAAAAAAGAGCCACACACCGCTTTTTCATTTCATCATCAACTAACTAACATAGACAACAATGAGCAGCGAGGACGTGGATATGAAAGATGCCGCTACCGATTTAGGTAAAGACGCCGAGCTGGATGTAGATAATGAATTGCTTCCCGAAGAAGAAGTTAAAGAAGCAGAAAAGGCCCAAGAAAATGAGCAAGAAGCCAATGGTGGAGACGGGGATGATAACGATACAGATATGTTTAAGGAACCAGTACCGCCGCCACAGCCTTCGTTGTTGCGGAAGGATAAGAGTTTAAAGGAATTTTTAGAAAAAATAGATGACTATGCGCCGATTGTATGTTACCTCCGCTTCAAACCCGAGACGTGATTACTAACTGTTCAATTTCTTTTTTATTTTTTTTAGATCCCCGACGCTGTAACAGATTATTACCTAGCCAAATCAGGATTTGAGACGAGCGATCGCCGTATTAAACGACTTTTAGCATTGGCGACACAGAAATTCATCAGCGATATTGCCTCAGACGCATACCAATATTCGCGTATTCGCTCGACGAGTTCAGTGGCCGCCGCACAGAACCCACAAGTACGCCCGCGAGCATTGGCAAGTGGTCAAGCAGCAGCGGCAGCAGCAGCAGCTGGTGGTGGGGGAGCTGCTGGGGCGGCACCTGCTGCCACTGGTGGCGGTGGTGGTGGTGCTAGCTCGTCGAATCAGGGCAAGTTGGTCTTAACGATGGAGGATTTGGGGCATGCCTTGTCGGAGTATGGGTTGAATGTGAAACGACCTGACTTTTATAGATAAAGGGGGTGACAGAGAAAGAAGTAGAGCGAACTTCGATTATAGGAGTCGCGTTTTTTTGTTTATTTATATTATTATAGCTTTAATGACTGCAAAATTTGAATTATGTGTTTGGAAATCTAATCTAGTGCAGGTTGCGCCGCACTTGGTTCCTTTTTGGCCCTCTAAAGTGGAGATGTACGGCAGTAGGAAGTTAGTGCGATACCCAAAATGAACCACAAGGCACGTAATTCCAGTTAGTTGTGAGAATAAAATAAGTAAATAGATAGTAAGAAAGTATAAGTTATGTATATATATATAAGCGCTCTATGGCACAAACACTCTAGAAAACGATTCCACGTTTCGGCGGCAACACACACATCCCTTAAAGTTCTTCACCGCCAACCCAAGCCGACATTCCTCGCATAATGCAAAGCATCGGCATGGCCAAAGTACCACTTGTCGTGGATTAGTATGACAGACTACACAAACTGAAGGAATCGACTCCTGCTCCTCTGCCGCATTCTTGCTGGTTGGTCGTCTTTCTTTAATCATGTCAACCACCACATTCGGGTCGTTTTTACGTAGGTCGCGGTATCGAGACCGGGTGACCCGTTCTGTTTGTTGTAGATGCGAAGACAAAATATGCACCGTCTCCGCTTCGTCTGCGCTCTGAGGCACCAACAGAGAAAGTAACGCATCGGGTGTCGACATGATCAGGTCATAGAGCTCACCAACCAATGTTTGTTGTTGTTGATTATGTTGCTGTGCGAATTGCGGCTGTTGTGCCCGCTGCTGTGCGGCATATGACATGCCAGTCGTATTGACGCCTGTGCCAGTGTCAGATGCGTATTCGCTGTCGCTTTCAAATTCGCTGCTACTCTCACTCTCGTCGTCGTCTTCCGGCTCAAAGTCAGCCGAATCATCAAAATCTGGAATCAAGTCACCAGCAATCAGCGCCGCCGCTGACTCGTACTCGTTGTCCAAATTGGAATAAATAACCTGGCTTCGTAAATGCAAAATCTCCTGCTCTGCAGTTCTAGTACTGTCATCCTCTTCTTCACCATCATCACCACTCTCGCTTTTCAATTTAGCACCGATATCTTTGACAAGGCGCCATGCCATGCTGACAAAGACACTGCCTAATGCCTGTAGCATTTGCAGAGCCATAATCATTCGATTGAACATGACAACGTTGCTTCCTTGATCATGCTCATCTTCAGCAGCTCTCCATCGATCACTCTCATGCATTATTTTTGGCGCTTTCGTTTCATTAGCGTAGGGGTTACGGGACCCTCCAGAACCGCTATTCATATTTTCTAGCTGTTGTCGTTCAACCCATGTTGTTAATGGCGTGCTCAATGCAGCAGATTCGGTAAGGTAAGTGGCCTTGGTCACTGATGTTAGTGCCAAAACCCCCAGTTTCATTAGACACGAATAAAAATCCTCGCTCATATCTACTGAGAATGAACTCAATGAAGTTCTCATGTTATGTGCACCGCCAGCCATTTCGCACGCCAAAGCGTAAATCCCGCCGCACACAATCACCACCATGCACACCGCCAGCTGCGGTAAGTAACCAATAATGCAAATATAAGGGAATAAAAACAAACGGCCATGGTATATAGCATATGCGAAATATGACAGGAACGTCAGACCAAACACCGCGCTTGGTATGAGTCGGTACTTGTACGAGTTGAACATGCCCTGGATATGCAATGCTAGTTGGCTCAGGGCGCTTAACAAACTCACTACCAGTACTTCTGGTGATAACTGACGCACTGTTTGTACTTCTTGAAATGCAACCGAGTATTCGAACAGTGTCATGCCTGTCTCCGAGTATGGGATTCTCCCTTGAATAACACTGGAAAAGGTCTCAATGAAATGACCAATGCAAATTGCTCGATATAGATCCCACAATATTGCCGGTGTGGGGCATTCTGTAGATTCTGTCTGTTGCAAAACTGATAACCCAAAGCTCAGATCACTACACTGCATAGCTGCCAAGAGCGGTTTTAGTTGCAACGCCAGAACCCAAATGGCGACAAGTCGCAGCAGTACCCGATACATTACTGGCAACTCGGTGGGGCGTCTAGTGGTGGCGAATACCATGGTACGGTTGAGAATAATGGCCATGGCCATGCACAGCAGGGCAAATGGGCTGACGAGATAAGAAATCAGCGACGTAAAATGACGGTCCGTCATGTCTGCATTGGCGGCTCGTTGTTGAATGTTATACATGAGCGACCTTGCCATACGCTTGACGATAAATTCATCAGATGCATTGTTCATATTGGTGCTGGTTGCTTCTGTCGCTAATGGTAGGTTCGCGCCGATAGCTTGAGATACCGCCATATCTTGAATTACATCTATAGCGTCCATTTGAGGAAGGGCGAAGGGGGTGGAAACAAGAGAGAAGGAGATAATAATGTGTGTATGTGGAATTGTATGTGGTTCCCCCGCGCCACGGGAAATGTGCACAAAGAAAAAATAAAACTGGGGGCTTCAGTCTAGATCTTTGCTGCGTAAAATAATCTTTAAAACAGTAGTATCATTACTAATATAAAAATGAAAAGAATACTACTGGTCTATTTTGTTTTAATTACTGCTCTACGCTATTACCACTGAGTCGAACGGCTGCTCCGTACTTTTGAAGTTTGGTCAATAGAGCGTCACCATCTTTAACAAGCCGTTGATATTGTGCGTTTTTGTTGTCTGGCCGGTTTGTTACGATAATCCCATTGACCCGATCAATCACACAATTGAGCTTGTTTTGAGGAATGAACTTGGACAAGTCAGCATCCAAAAACTCAACACTCACACCAAATGCTTCGGCAGCGCTCTTGAGACTTAGCGTCTTGTATGATTCCAAAAGCTGTGCATATGCTTTTCGTCGCATTTCTCGTACATAATACGAGCTATGAGCAACCGTAAATCTGGACTTTCTCAAAAATTCTTCCTCCACCCGTGCCAACGCCTTGAAATAGCTATTATAATCGCAAGTATACAACGAGTTGGTCATGGTGGTCAATGGTTCTAATTGAGGGTTGGTTGGCAGCAACGACAAGACTTCTGGTGAATCAACAACCTTTCGCTTCAAATCAACCCGATCCAATGCAATAGCGCCACACAACACAGCATACTGCACAATCTCTTCGTATGTAGAAATTTCCGTTGATGTGAAGGTAGACAAACTATCGATTAACAGATCGGCTGCTTCATTGAATTGCCGAGTAGACATCAAAAATAGCCCGTTGTAAGTCTTGTATCGATTTCGTCGTTCCCAGTCGCCACCCCGGTCGATTAGATGCTTGACCGACTCCAATTCCTTGGCCGCGAATTGCTTATCGTCAAAAAACATGGCAATTCGAATAATAGTCAATGAAATGTCAATCTTAACACCAGAACTAGCAGTCTTGTCGAATGCCTTTCGTAATGTCGCCTCTGCTTCTTTCCGGTCGCCAATCTCGGCATAGTATTCCCCAAGTTTGACCCAATTCTCCACCGTCGTGATGTCTTCCTCCTCGCTCTCGGAATTTCTAATTGCTTCTTCTAGTTCTTCTACCCGCTGCTTGTTCTTTTCCTTCATCTGATTGTACAGATTCTCGTCCCATGGGATCGATGGCAATGCGTCCACGTGCAAGTGGTAATAAAACGGTGCCAGGTTCCGCTCCTTGATGGCGTCCATCAATTTTTGTTGTACTTCGGCATGTCGATCTTTCTCAGCTGGGTTTTTTAATGTGAATACATAGTTAGCCAGTTCATAGTCTGGTACTCTCGCGATATCTGTAGCTCCAGAGTCTTTCATTCTATCAGGTTTGTGATGGTTGTGGTTGTGGTGGTTATGGTATCGATTGTGGATGTGTGAATTTGAAAAGGTTGTGACGTCGCGCTCGCTTTGGGAGCACGCTGTTTTGTTTATGTAATCATCACCCGCCAAATCAGATCTTGCCTCAATACAAGAAGAGACTGCTTGGTTAAACGATAAACGCAGCGTAGAAAACCATTGTGAACCTACAATGCCATAATAAGATTGTTCGAATAGTAACTAATTGTCATTCTTGAAAATCCAAAGAGTATTTTTTCTGGATTCTACATGCCTCTCTCAGCGCAACCGTTCTTACCTATTTCCCATGGAAGAAAAGACAAAGTGAATTGGTGTTTACCAAACTGAATTCTGGCCTACAGCGGGTATACGACTTGCAAAGGGTATTCTACACTACTTTATACCTTGGGCTGGTGTAATCTTTCGACTACTGCGTTGGTTGTAGATTTTCCGTGGTCTGTCGTCCGAAGTGAGACAAGCCTGCGTATTACGAGATCGTTTTTTTTCCCGGCAAATGACAGAAGAACATTTACTAAACCAATCTATATACAACTCTTGCCATGGTCTCCTCCATTCTCTCCCCAATGACGTAACGTCATCATGATTGGTGTTAAGAAAGTAGAATAGGAGCACCAACCTAAAAAGCTTTAGAGACAGCCAAGCTTGAAGGTGGAAATCGGGTGATCCCCACATACTTATACCCACTCCAATTAGAAAAGCTAAACTCCACATTCAAACCCGTACGTTTTTTGAATAATAAAAATAATCTGTCTGAGATGGTTACCCTAAGACTTTCGATAGATAGTAGTGCTTGTCATTCTGTTTGGAACCGGGTAACAACGGCCGTTCACAAAGATTACAACTCTCAGACCACACAACAAAGCCAATAGAGTCTTTTCCAGCCACATCAATGTGAATCAAAACATTGCTTTTTAAAAAATCCGGATTCTCTTAAAGATGCGTAAGACCTACATAGAAAACAAAAACCCTCTCTTTATTCAACTTGGTAGCCTTGCGTAATAATAATATCTCGCCGGACCCCTAGTGGAGCAACTTTGTCTTTTGTTGTTGTAGTTGTTCGCCCCGGGGGAGAGAGAGGTATTTAAACTCTTTTGTTCCATCTAAACTCTTTACACATCACCCCACTATTTTCAATTTCACCAACTTGATATACAAGTAGAAATCTCCAAAGAACTTTTAACGATTATTCAAGCAAAATGGTCAATCTAGGTCCAAGAAAACCTCCATCCAGAAAGGTAAGTCCAAATTGGTAGTATCAGGCTTTGAAAAATTCCTAACGACGCTTTTTTGTTTTTTTCAAATAGGGATCCATGGCTGATGTGCCGCGTGATTTATTGGAGCAAATTGCAGAACTGGAAAAACAATTCACAGTAGACGCTGATACTTTGAAAAAGATTCGAGATCACTTTGTCAATGAGTTGGCCAAGGGTCTTTCCATGGAAGGTGGTAGTATTGTAAGTATTTGACGGAAAAGAAAGAAAAGAGAACGACAGAGAAAAGTGTGATCTAACAAGTGGTGAATTTTTTTAGCCAATGAATCCAACATGGGTTATGGACTGGCCTGATGGGACAGAAAAGGGTTCTTACTTGGCTCTTGATATGGGCGGCACCAACTTGCGAGTCGCTGAAATCGAGCTTGACGGTGCTAGAAACTTTGATACGACGCAGAGCAAATACCACATGCCGTCACACTTGAAATCAGGCAAGTCGGAAGAATTATGGGATTACATTGCCGAATGTTTGGAAAAGTTCATGGCATCTAACCATCCTGGTGAAACTTTCACTGATGTTAAGCTCGGGTTTACTTTCTCTTACCCATGCACTCAACCAGGTATTCAACAAGGTATTCTTCAACGGTGGACCAAAGGGTTTGATATCGATGGTGTAGAGGGCGAAAACGTGCAGCCAATGCTGGAAGCGGCATTGAAAAAGCGAGGCGTGCCGATCAGCGTTACCGCGTTGATTAACGATACCACCGGGACACTGGTTGCTTCCAACTATGCTGACCCACGAACCAAGATGGGTTGTATTTTTGGTACTGGTTGTAACGCTGCTTACTATGACAAGGTTGGTAATATTCCAAAGCTACAGGGTCTTTTGCCAGACGATATTGATCCGGAAACCCCAATGGCTATCAATTGCGAATGGGGTGCTTTTGATTCTGAGCATAAGATTCTGCCACGAACCAAGTACGATATCAAGATTGATAATGATTCGCCACGACCAAATCAACAGGCATTTGAAAAGATGATTGCTGGATTGTACTTGGGCGAAATTTTGCGGCTCATTTTGGTTGATTTGCATGAGCAAAACTTTATGTTTGAAAACCAAGATATTTCAAAGTTGCGAGTCGAGTATGATCTCGATGCGTCGTTCTTGTCCAAGATTGAAGAAGATCCATGGGAAAACTTGGTGGAAGTCGAAATTTTGTTCAAGGAGAGACTAGGATTGAACACTACTGAACCGGAACGAAAGTTGATTCGACGTGCTGCTGAATTGATTGGTACGCGATCCGCCAGATTGTCTGCCTGTGGTGTCGGTGCTATTTGCACCAAGACGGGCATGACTGAAGCACATGCTGGTGCTGACGGGTCCGTGTTCAACAAGTACCCATGGTTCAAGGAACGAGGTGCTCAAGCGCTCAAGGAAATCTTTGACTGGGATATTGCTGATCCAAAGGATTATCCAGTCAAGATTGTTCCTGCCGAAGATGGTAGCGGCGTTGGTGCTGCTGTCATTGCTGCTTTGACTGAACGACGTCTTTTGAACGGTGGATCTGTTGGTGTGGTTGCAGGGAAGGAGAAGGAGTTTGTATCTCGACAACGTTAGAGTCAAACGTATGAACATAGTAGTTAATTAAAATAATAAAAAAAATGCTTTGTCAATGTGTATGTATCCAGGACCCTGCTTACGTCTGTGCGGCTTGATGATCTCCTAAAAACGCTTTTGTCCCAGGTACTGAAATTTTCCCGCACCACCACATAATGAAAGTACTTGTGCTGGGACCGGGTGGTTATAAAGAACGGGTGACTAAGGCAAATGAAGTGAATAAAAAGAATGGTCCGTTTGATAAGCTTATATTACTTGGAGACGCAGTAGAAACAGAGGAGAGCTCCGACACCACGGATGTGACAAGCGACATACCGGTGTTCTTGCCCAGCAAAACCGGCACAACAACCGATCAGGGAATCACGATCAGTGGTGATACAGATACCCAGCAGGAGTTGGATATACTTGTGACTAATGAATGGCCAGCGGGAGTTGACAGTGGATCTATCGGCTCCGAATCTGTCAAAGAATTGGTCTTGAAAACAAAACCACGCTACCATTTTGCATGTAATGGGTCTTTCCATGAACGAGCACCGTTTAAATGGAACGACACGAGGTTCACTCGGTTTATCAATCTCGACAAATTTAAAGGCGGTAGCAAATGGTTCTATGCATTCAACATTGACTCGGTAGCAAGTAATAGTGGTGAGCTACCACCAGGGACGACCGATAACCCATGGCAACCATCATCAACACAAAAGAAAAGACGAGACCGTGATGAAAAGACCCATCCGCAACAGAATCAGAAGCAACAACCAAAGAAAAAACAGCGCACAGTAGTTACTCCAG
>JAKTQM010000666.1:3987-24876 GCA_030558825.1 Blastobotrys niveus
ACGAAGAAACGAAAAACAAACATGGTTGTTAAAAGCATCTTATCCGTTCCGACCGGAACGAGGAAGAGGAGGGGGCAGTTGCGGGGGGTTTGTTAAAGATATATGCTGCTGCTGCTGCAATCACCGATCTTAGCGAGAAGTTGTACACAGCCCCACAATTGTTTTGGTATGGGTATTTATACCGTTGATCTGGTTTAAGCCGACCCCCCGGTGTTGTTCGCCGCTCTCTCCTCCCTTAAATCCGTTGCAGATGCCTTGTCTTTGTTCAGCTGCTTCAATGGTAAAAGCCACATGGGCCCTGTGGATGAATGTACAGTATTAAAGCGGAGCGGATTTTAGCCTTACCATCGGCGTGCCGAACATGTTTGGATCTCCGTCGTCTTTTCTCTTGGCCGAAAACATTTTCATTGGCTTGGCTTGGCTTTTTTCTTAAGTGGCCTCGTTGACGCCCAATATTGCGGTGTATCATTTGATCGCATCTCCATGATCTTACATGTAACTAAAAAGCTGCATGTCGTATTTCTAGACGACATTGTGTTCTTTTTTGAGGCTACTTTTTTCTAACCCCCGTCGCCTCCTATGTATGTATCGATTGACCCCACCCCCGTATTGAGCCGAAAGCCCCTGGATCGATCAGCCTTGCTGTTGCTGTTGCTTGGCTGTGAATGTAATAATGTATATTATAATCGCATGTTTACGTACATCTTAGCCCTTGACCCGATTGGCATATCAAAATATTTTTAGGCGATTACTAGAGTAGAAGCAAATTACTAGATATGACCGTGTTTAGATGTGACCGAAAATCAAGCACAAAAGAAATCATCCTTAGTTCTTTTCAACATGCATCATCTCGCAGACTTTGGGTGTAATGGCTGTTCTATTGTTTAGATGGATGCCAAGTTTGGTCTATATATAGCATTGGATGTGATAATGGTAGCCGCTTTGGAAAAAGCCGTTTGTATTGTTTTTAGTTGGTATTCTTAGCAGACGCAGAGATTATAATGTCTGCAGATGATATCCTCAAAATCACTCAGCCGTTCAACATGTTGAGCAAGTTCGTTTCCTCACGGTTGAACGTTAGTCATGGTGACTGGTAATAGTAGTAGTGGTAACAATTTGATCATTCAACTATATATCCACATGATTCAAAAGATTAAGGAAGGGTATAATCTTTTTTGAACTATTCAACTAAAGCAGGTTTATTTATAGCTTGTCGGAGGTAAAAGTTTCCGGTCATGGCTATGGCTACTGTGCCATTGGGATAGACGCTGGCATTGCCTTGGTGTTCAGGGCTGCACTAAACCCATCTCACCGCTTAGTGTTCATGTTATAACCAAACGGAAATTGATTGTTTGATCCTTGACGTATTATCATTGCCAACGTCTGTTTGGAGTAAAATACCGAGACAACCTGGCCGTGATTTACCGGTACAACGTGCCGCTGTTGCAAAGCGCACTCGGGTGCCAGCCTCAACAACCCAATCCTTAAGCAGACAGCGGCTAAGTAAGTTGAACTAATGACTTCATATCCAGCAACCAAAAACAACTACTTGTTTGACCACATATTGTCGTCTATACTGAATCTTTTGTCACGTACTGACTGCTAATAGGCATCTGGTATATATTGTAATGAGCTTTATTCAAAAGTTTATGGAAACGACTACAAATATTTAATGCCATGGTGAGGTGGGCTGAAAGGAGGCAGATAGTATAACCAATTGGGCGTATCTTTGAATATTCTACTGCACTGGCAGCGAAGGCGTAGAATTTCTAGCAGCCAACACACCCGACGAGCACAGATCAATGGATATAGTGATTAAAGCAACTACGGCAATAGCTCGGTAGTTAAGTAAATGCACAATATCCCGTTTGATTGTACAGATCCATTAGCAAAAGAATGTCAACAAGCCTACCAACCGGGCAAGAAACGCACCCGGCTAAAGATCTAGTGTTCACCAACTGCAGGGTGTTGACTTGTTTCAGGTGAACGTGCAAATGTCAATCAGTCTCTCATGTATGCAAGAAACTGGTTGGATGAAGAGAGAGTGATTGAAATGTGATATAGCCATAAATCCCCAATCGCCATCGCCCTAGTAAGTAAACTGCCGATCCTAGCATGCGACACGCGCGTTTTATTCCGAGAGTTCATAGTCAGGTATTAGAGTGATTCGATTAATTATACACAAATTCGTTACGTGAATTATTCATGATAGATAATAAACATACACAGATTTGAAAATAGACAACAAGGCAAGAACCACGCTTAGCGCGAGAGTCCCTTCCCTAATAGTCGTCCCCTCAAATCTATGCCTTCTTGGACTTACCAGCTCGACCAGACTTGGCTGGAATCTTTGGAGAAGATGGCCGTGGAGATGGAGATGGATCATAAGTGGCCTTGGTAGCAGCAGTGAGAGGACCTTCACGCTTACTTGGTGGAATAGACTTGACTTCCTTCTTGTAAACCCGCTTGTAGAATGCCAAGAACAAGAACAAGTACGAGGTCAAAATAGCACAGCCAGAAAAGGCAGCGAATTCTTCACCGGCACAAGTACCGAGATTTGGCATCCATGGCCAGTAAGTAGAAGTGAAGTAAGTATAACTGGCCAAGTATACGGCAACCAAGTCAATAACAAATTGCAAGATTTGACCAATGGTGATCAATCGCTTGCAGAACAATGGTGGGTAGATCTTCAAGGAGCATACAAAGTAGTACAAGTACATGAAGACGTGAACAATCAAGTTAAGTTGAATTGGTACCGCAGAGACCGAGGTTCGACCTAAAAAACCGTTTTTTAGTTAGTATACATGTCATAAAATCCAGGGGGTGGTACGTACCAATCAATTGAGTGAAGCACAACAAAGCAGTCATGGAATGATGGAACCAGTGCAAGAAAATAACTGGCTTCTTTCGAGTCACCAAGAACACAGTGTCGATCTAAAAAATAATATAAATCGCGTTAGTAAATTGTCGCTGTCGCTGTCTCGGTCGCGTCTTAATGTTATTCTAAACTTACCAATTCATAGTACTTGGACAAATAATTGACATAGTACAACACAACCAACTCTTGAGTCCACGATTCAGTAGCACAAATCAAATGGAACAACCCATGTCGAACCACAATTGGAATGACTTGTTCAGCAACCAACAACGCCAACGCCAAAGATAGCAGCGTCAAGATCAAGTTATGTAGCTGGAACAAAAAGTTCATTCGAATTGGAGACAGATTCTTCATGATAGCTTGACCGCCAAACACCATAAGGTAGTACGTGGCCATTGCACCCACCACTTCCTTCCAAGTAGACATTGGAAGACCTTGGTTGGTGGTGAATTGGAATTCACTAGCTGGTTGACCAAACGTTAATTCCCATGCCTTGTCGAAGATTGGCCATAGGTGGACACCAAAAGGTCGATCCACGCTAGGTGATTGGATATCTAGCCACTCGCAAGTCATGATGAATTTTGGAAAAGTGTCTGTAAATAAGAAGAAAAAAGAGAAAGAAGAAGAAGAAGAAAAAAAAAAAACAACAAAAAAAAGGAGAAAATAGCGCTGCTCTTCTTTGTGTCGGGGAGAAGGAGCCGCGGCTTAACTAATCCGTTGCACTGTTCAAATTGGGCGAAAATTTTTCTCTTTTCGGCCGCTTGTGAAATTTCCGTATCGAGTCGAGCAGAGTCGAGTCGAGTCTCAACAAAACAACACACAACAACAAACAGGTGAAAAGGTCGTTTATTATATCATATTATATTATAGTTGTATTATATTAAATTAATTCCAAAAAAAACACAAGAAACAATTGTTTATATCATTAAAAAAAATTATATCTTTCTTGCTGAAAATCATCAAATTCATCATCATCTCATTTTCTTTTCACAACCACCCCCTTTTAAACCCCTCCCCTCTTAACTCTCCTCATTTACACTTTCCAGGGGCTTGGACTGATGCTGCTGCGGCGGAACCGACATGCTTTGCCGATTGGTACTATTACTATCCTTTTCCCAGAAATCCAAACTCAACACTTCATCATACCCATTCACATCTTCATGTACATAGATAATCTCTCGGGTAGATTCATGCAAAAACCGGATATTTTCACCAGTAATAACACGCACCAATTCACTTGTATCCACATGTCGAATCTCAATGAAATTTGGTTCAAACGCAATCAAGTATGGGTAACTAAAGGCAAAATGTTGTGGCACCCCTTCCCATTCAATCTTCCAATCTTGTCGTGATCTCCATCCATTAGCATTAACAAAGAATGACACGTCCGAGTAATTGAGCAAAAAGTTTCGTCCCAATGGGTAAATGGCAATTGGTTTGAGCACGTCGCGTCGAATAACAAAATCCAACGACGTGTCGGCGGGGTCTAGTAATGATTGCGTTTCCAAAGTCTTTAGATCAACAATCTCAAACCCCTTGGCACATCCAACACAAAGCTTTCGTTTCAAAAACGAAATAGATAATGCTTCTGATGGCACGTAGAATTCCTTGTACACCTTTAACCCTTCGCTTTGACTCTTGAGAAGTTTGGAAAACTTTTGTTGTCGACGAGGCTGCGGCTCGTTCGGCTCCATCACCCGGACCGTGGTAGTTAATGAACTGCTCTTGACGGTACATACCAACACTCGACCTAGGCAAATACCAACCTTGTAAAAATTGATATGTCCCATAACCTTCTTGGATCGTCTACTGTTTGCAACTGGATCTGGTGTTTCCAAGCAGTCAAGCGGCCATGAATACAATGACTTGTCGCTTAGCGCTAGTAACATGCCATATTCTTCCAATGCATCAATCTGAGTAATATTACTGAGCGTTATAATCTTCACTGGATTAGACGTAGTTGGCCCCGTAGGAGTAAACTTGACATCAGCCAACCAAATACCACTATCAGTACCATACAACAACTTTCGACCCCCATCCAACGGCACCAAGCAATTGACTTTGTTGTTATTATTAAAGAACCGATCCTTAAGCACATGAATGTTGAATACATCACCCTTCTCAGCCAACACTTCTTTCTGTTGCTCGATATGTTCCACCCATTTCTTGCGTGTGATAAACGTGGTCGCATACAAGGTGATTTCATAACCCTTGCGCCCCAGGTACTGGAACGTTAATGGGAACCGGTTACCAGTAGCTGTATCACTGCTCTTTACCGACGGAATCTTGGCCGTCAATGTAGCTGGTCGTTTCGCCAATGACTTGCTTGGCATTTCTTCACTTTCCGCAATCTGTAATAACTCTAATGGAATTGGTTTGCGATGCACCTTGAGCCGTTCTCGCTTATTGGCAGTCTTGATTCGTACAAACAACAAACAATGATCAAACAAGTACACTTGTACATCACCTTGATTCTCTTTATCTTGAGTTCGTTTCTTGAGCAACCCCTTGAAAATGATTTGTCGGTTTTCTTCCGTCAGCCGCATATCGACATAATCATGCTGAGATCGCCAAATGAGTTGTTGATTAAGTTGGAACAAGTTGAATCGATTCTCACTCTTGCCTGTTTCCACATTAACTCGTGTCAAAAACTCTCGAATCAATTCAATCGCCTTTGGAATATCCTGTTTATCTGGATTCTCATCATCGGTATTCTTCAACACCGCTTCCAATAACAATGGATATCGAGCCAATCGAGTCGTTGGCTTGGTCAAGTAACCATTCAATTCCAACCTTCTAGATTCCTTGAGTCGTTCTGTTTCATCAACAAACTTGGCAAACGCTGGATTCATGGACTTTTCTCGTTCAAACTCGTACTTGCCAGTCAATTGATGCGCACCGTACCTAATAAACGGCTCAAACTTGGGTACATATTCCAAAAACACATCACCAATCTGCTTCACTACCGGTGCCTGCTGCTGACGCTTGGTCAATGCTTCAGCAAGCTTGATATTGACAGAATGAACCTCCATAATCCTACTAAACACGTCTCGAATAAAAGATTCTCGGCGGTTTTCTGGAATAATATTCGAGTTGCGCAACGGCTTGATCCAAAAGTCTCGCAAATACTCCAAATCTTTGACAAAGTCTCGTTCCGTATAGATAACTTCGCAAATAACTTCCTGTCGCTTCTTTTCCCGGTCTGGCGTTGAATCGGCAATCTCCTTGGATACAGTATGAATCCACAGCTTTTGTTCCTTTTCGTCATCACCATGCAAAGAAAGTCTCGATTCAGTCCGCTTCAACCCTGGTTGTGGCTTCATGTTCAATCTCGCCTGTTGTTCTAATCGTCGAGGACAAGCAATAGAATAACATAGCCGATCCCTTGTACAAGTAGGAGAGTAACATTCTGCCAACAACGTAAAAACACCATTCACCGGCACACTAGTGTTTGTTTGCTGTTCATCCGTCAACACTGGACCATCTTCACCTTCCACCACAATCTCATTGAATTGATACACTTCACTGCTAGTGTCTCTTAGACGATGATCATATGTAACATCATGGAAAAACTTTTGCGCATCCAATGCTCGACCAAGTAACAAAGCCAAGTTACGATCTGGTGTTTTGATAATATACGTAATCAGGTCCACTGCTTCAGCACCAGTAAACGCATTCTTATACGTCAACTCATTCTTGATTCGATCACCCAACACGATTCTAGATCTAAACGTTTCTGCAACTTTAGATAACAATGCTGGATACACCAATGGAACTTTTCGTGACGTAGTAAGAATCGTCGAATGTGGATACGACCCATCGCTTGCCTTACTAGAAGTAGACGTTGATCGTTGCGCATTGCCATTCGCTCCTTCAACCTTGGACATATCCAATGACCTATTACGTCCATGATGACCGCCACCCGATGCTTGCTTGTTAAGGCTCGAAACCTTTGACGAGCTGCTACTGAACCTTGACTGCTGAGCCAACGTCTTTGTCTGATTTAGATGTATCACCTCGTTACTATTACGCTGTGGAATCACCCTACCCGACATTGTCATTGTATGCGAACGATGCTCACGATCATAGGCAGCACTGGTAGTGCTACTTTGAGGCTTTTGTACTACCGGCTGTGGAGACATGGCATGAGGCTGTTGCGACGACGACGACGACGACATTGTAGTCATGGACATGCTTCGTGGCACAACATGATGCTGCTGTTGGCTGCCTCCTAACCCTGGTGAATTGCCAGTGCTTTGCAATTGCGCTCGCGATTGACTAGAGTTTAGGGGTGGATGATGATGCGGTGGATTTGATACCGTACGCTGTGTTGACAATCGTGGCGAATTCTGCGGCGGTTGTTGTTGTGCTTGTTGGTGTTGTTGTTGCGGGGGTAGTGGTACACCCTGAGGCATTGGTGGTACTTGTGATATATCCTGTTGCTGCTGCTGCTGCTGCTGCTGCTGCGGTGGCGGCATAGGAGGATACTGTTGATACTGCTGCTGCTGCTGGGGCGGCGGCGGCGGCATTCGTTGTTGCTGCTCAGATTGTTGACGCAAGTTTGGATTACTTGGTGGCCTATTCAAACTTCTTTGTGGAGGCTGAGGAGTCTTTAACCGTGGTACGTTCGAATGTTGAACTGGAGGGGTCCAATCAGCTAACGCACGAGGAGAAGTAGGTCCCGAACCAGGTGGAGGTGGTCTAAAATTATTTGGTGAAGAAGGTCGTTGTTGTTGATACATTGAATGTGGTGGAGGAGGAGGAGGATACGCAAATCCACCACCACCACCTGCCGCAGGGCTAGGGGTTTGATTAGGACTTCGATGAGGATGATGAGGAGGAGGTTGTTGTTGTTGTTGCTGGAATGGTGGCTTTAGACCAGCAGGTATAGGTCTTCCATACGCATCCCGTCGTATTGGCGGCGAGTTTCTCTGCTGTGGATATGGAGGTTGCTGATGTTGTTGTTGATTAAACCCTGGAGGTGGGGTACTATAATGAACGTTATCATAGTTTGGACTCGATGCTGAAGGTGATCTTGGTGGTCCTCCACCATTCACAAAACTAGGCCTAGGCGCACCATGAAACTGCTGTGGAGGTAACGGAGGTGGCGGCGGTCCATGTAGTTGTGGATGTGACTGTAGTTGTTGCGATTGTTGTTGCTGCTGCTGTTGTTGAGGCTGGTATTTATCACGTAGATTTGATGCACTAGCATTTTGTTTTAACCTCGATTGTTGCACATTACCAGGCTCATTATCGAACGAAGGCGGCGCTGCCGTCGACGTCATGGTCTGAGATCGTCCTGGAGGAGGAGCAGAGCCAAAAATGTCCGAAAAGGCAGCGTCTCGTTGTGTTGTTCCCGGTGGGCGAGGTTGATGGATCTTACTTCCCTCAGACATGATTAAACATAGCAGGTCATACTAGTTGTGAATTTGTTAGCAATCAAATGTAATAACACTGGGGTAAAGGGGACTATTCACATACTCAATCTTGATCAGTGTTTGTTTAAAAAAAATAAAAGAAGACAAGAGGCGGCTGTTTGTTGTACTGTTGATGTCGTCCCTTGATTATAGGATTTAAAAGAAATAAAGCCGAAATGAATGTCGGTAGGAAAATACGTCAATGTCGGTTTTTCTATTCAACTGGTCGAATATATCGCTTGACAGTTGTGTATTTGTATGCGAGGTGTCGTCTTCCAAACTGTCAAAAAGCGGAGCTGTTACCGTACGTTCCTGTCAAAAAAATAAAAGTAACCGATCGTACTAGTCAGATAATAGAAATCAGGGTATCAAATAGACAGACGTTGATGAAAATAAAAACAACAAGTCGTTAGAAGTATACAGGAATGAAATGAATGAAAAGAAAGGGTTGTCCAAGAAGATTCCGCGTCTATTTTAAACAAGAACAAATACGTGTCGCAGGTGGATTTGCAGAAGAAAAAATAAAAAAAAAACGTTTTTTTTAGTGGTTTGTGTGTGTGTGTGTGTGTGGTGTTCTGCTTGTGTGCTGTTGGGTCTTTTTTTTTTTCTTTGCAGCCCTCCTCCCCCTCCACTCGGGGCCCCACAATGGGGGTTCGAAGTGGGAATTTTGAATTGTTGATATGTAAAGTAAAGTATAGTGGTGGATTATTTGGAATATTTCGCAATTGACTATTCTACTTTGATATAGGTTAGTTATTGATAGATAAGCATACTATACTGTCCACTTCAACAACTGCCTTGATGGTTGAGAACTCCATGCGGCGCAGCAAACCGGGTTACGCTGCCGCCGCCGCCGCTCGCTCGCTTTGTCCCAAGCGGGAACGTCTGTAGACATCACTCGACAACACACATCCCACAGCCACCCACTGACGAAACATACACATAAACACAATGCCAGTACGTTTGATAGCATCAAGAATATACACGCTTAATTGGAACTGGGCTAACATTATTATAGGCATACCACTCGACATTTCTAGCAGATAACGCAGATACACGCCTTGTCGGCAACTTTGCCGTTCTACCACTACGAACCAAAGTCCGGGGCCCAGCATTCCCATGCAATGAAGATTACGATATCCTCGACGAAGTGTTGGACTTGTTCCGAGCCAATTCATTCTTCCGAAACTTTGAAATCAAGGGCCCAGCGGACCGAACGTTGATTTATGGGATTTTGTTTATTTCTGATTGTCTAGGTAAACTCAAACAAACTACTACTCCAAATGAAGCAGCACGACTGTTGAATACTCTTGCAGTCGATCATTTTGCATTGCCTGGTGACCCGGGGTTCCCATTGAATTCATTGTATCAAGCTCCACGGGATCGTGCTGAGGTGGATTTCTTGAGAGGGTACTTGTCGCAGTTCCGGCAGGAACTGGCGCTGCGGTTGTTGCAACGAGTGTATCCTAATGGTGAGCAAGTGCCGAATAAGTATTGGTTGGCGTTTACTCGACGAAGATTTATGAACTTGAATTTGTCGTAGATTGCAAAGTTTAGAGGTTTTCTGTATAGGATAGTATATATATTGAATGGAAAATATTGATGCTCATTTGCCGTGTCCCGAGAAGAATTAGAACAAGAGTTACATATTCAAACAATAAGGTTTATTACGTTATGTATAAAAGCAAAATATTAAACAAAAAATAATAAATAAAAAAATTCACATCAATTAATTCATTTCATGACCACTTATCGAGCATACGGATGCTGCTGCTGTTGCATGTGCGGATGTGGATGTGGATGAGGAGGTGGTTGTCCTCGTTCATTACTTTCCCTTGACGCACTATAAGCATATGACACATATGGATTCGGCTGCAATGGCGGCTGAGGATGATGCTGCTGATGCTGTTGCTGTTGCATTTGCGGCGGCAGTGGTGGCTGCTGCTGATGCTGATGTTGTGGATGTGGATGTGGGTGATGCGGATGCGGATGTGGTTGCTGCTGTTGTTGTTGATGATGATGATGTGCAGGATGCTGGTACACCGATTGATCAGAATACATTGGATGATACGATGAGAATGATGGCCGATTAGTTGGCGGTGGTGTGCTGAACGATCCATGTACTGGCATACCTTGTGGTGGCATACCATGTGATGGTGGTTGCTGTTGTTGATGCTGCGGTGGTGGTGGAGGTGGAGGAGGAGGAGCTTGATCTTGCGGCGGCATTGGTTGTAGCGGTGGCAACACGTTTCCAGGTTCTCGTTTGACTTCACCATCAGCTGGAGCATTCAAAATATGCGAAATGGTCGATTGACGAAGAGGACGAATAACTGGTCTTGGTGCATTGCTGTAGCCTGCCGTAAGAGACATTGGTGCTGGAGACGGCGAATTGGATCCTGCTGCTGCCGCTGCAGCTGCTGCGTCGGCCAAACTTGCAATTGACGGCAAGACAGGTTGAGGCGGTTGTTGCTGTTGCGGAGGTGGAGGAGCAGGCTGTGCCTGTGCCTGTTGCGGCGGCTGCTGTTGCGGTGGAGGTGTGGTTTGATATTGCACATTGGTCACTGATCGAGGTGGGAAGTAACCTTGAGGAGGAGCTGCAGCCGATGAAGCCACAGCAGGAGGCGGTGGAGGAGGCTGCTGTTGTTGTTGTTGCTGAGCAACAGGAGCCGGAGGCACTGGTTGCTGCTGCTGAACTTGTGCAGCTGGTGCTGGTTGTGGTGCTGGCGATTGCCGTGCAGACGCAGTCACTGCCGGCAGCTCAGGCTCTGGCTTGATACCAGCTTCCAAATGCTGTTGATAATTTCGTTCTCCAACCGCTGCCTTCTCAGTGTACCCTTTATCAACCGTATGCTTATTATAGTAATTCTTGAGCATGACCAAACTCTTGGACTTCATGTGCGGTAAAAATAATTCAAAATGAGTACCATATGTTGTCAACAACTTTTCAAATTGAGTAATATCACCCAAACGCCAGTAACTAGACGTCTTTTCACGCGGTGGTGGTTGCACTGGCACTGTCGCAGTTGCTGCTGCCGCTGCCTGTTGTACTGCAACTGGTTGAGATTCAGCCGGCATCACTACCGGCACTGGTCCTGGCGTAGTCGCAGCACCAGTAGGCACTTGTTGAACTGGCGCTTGTTGCTGCTGTTGCTGATCTTCCCATTGCACTTGCGGCGTCTTTGGAGTCGCCGCGGCAGATGCGGCGGCGCTGGCAGCAGCAGCAGCAGCTTCATCTTCTTCCTTCTTACGCTGCTTCTTGCTCGTCTTTTTACCAGTCTTTGCCTTCTTGGCCCGCTGACCACCACCACCTGTACCACCTCCCGTTTCATCTTCACCATTCTTTTCATCACCAAAAGTTGGCGCAGCAGTTCGTTTAGGACGGTTACCTGGTGTCACTGCTGCCGGTGTTGCCGCAAGTGCAGCATTAGCAAGCGCATCAAACGGATTTTCATCAGTTGGCTGGCCAGTCACCGGTGCCGAAGCAGACAAGTTGTCATCTGCCGCAACTGTAGTACCAGGAGTCGGCGGTTTTGTGGCCGCTGCAGAATCCTTGTTGGTTTTACTCTTTCGCTTACGAGTGTTCCGCTTCTTACCCAGTACAAGCGCTTTATAATCAACCTTCTTCTTGGTCTGATAATAATGCATCACACATTCACCAAACGTCCGTCCTGTACCCATATCCGACGCGATTCGACCAAACTGTTTAGGAAACACAGCGTACAACTCACAGAACCGTTCATGTTCCTTTTGCGTAAAGTTATCCACTTGATCAGTAAGCAGACGACTAAACGGCTTGGACTTGTCACCAACTAAATTGTTGGTATCTTGAAACCGAAACTTTTCCCGTTCCACAGGATCAACAATCATATCCGGTACTTTGGCAGTCGTTAGTCGAGCTCGCATTGACGGATCCCGCGCTGTTTCTCGCTCCAAATTTGACAAAATCTCCATAAACTCTGCTTCACTACGCACATACTGCCCGCCAGTATGAGCAGATCGTCCACGTCGTCCGCCACCAGTCGAAGTTACAGTACCTGTCGCCGCAGCACTCGAACTTAGATCAGAATTAGCATCACCACCACCAACACCAAACCCGGTTTGAGGAATGGCAGGTGTTTGAGGGTTGGATTTACTTCCCGGTAGTATACCACCGTTTGCCTTTTGTTCCTGTTGGAGAAGATCCCGTCGTACTTCAATTTCCTTATCTGTAGCATCACAGAACTGTAACCACGTCGCTTTTTGTTCAAGGTATGCTTTACGTGCCGCGTCGCATTCTTCCATAAGAGCTTTTTCATTAGCAGTGACAAGATCCTTAACTTCCCCAAGCACCTCGCGGAATTCCTTGTTGCGCTTTTGCATCGTCTTTTTGTACAATATAGGCGCATTAGTAGCAGATTTGAGGTACTTCATGTTGCTAGTACGTTCAGATTTTGGAATATGTTCGAGATCGTACATGGCGCTTTCGAGACGATTAAGAGGAAACTGAATCGGTGGTTGTGGTTCCGGTGATTTTGGTTTCTCTTCCTTAACTTCCTCGACAGCTGCTGGTTTTGACTCTGGTTCTGGTTCCTCTTTATCGTCAACATCCATAGGCTCCGGTTCCGGCTCAGCTTCCTTCTCTTCTGGCTTTGGCTGCTGCTGCTGCTGCTGTTCTGGCTCTGCTGCTGCCACCGCTGGCTTTGGACTTGATGGTTCTATGCCCACTGATGGTGCTCGCGCTGCTTCCTCGGGCACAGCAATTGCTGGATACGCCTTTACAGCTGGTAACTTCATTGGTGTATCGGTTGGCTCGTAATCAACATCCATTGCATCGTCGTCGACTTCGTTGCCAGCTGGCACAGGAGTTTTAACCAGTTCTCTATCCTTTTCAGCAGTAGAAGCTTTATCCACAGCTACAGCTTCCTTCTCTTTCTCCGTCTCAGCAGCAGGTTCTTGTTCTTGTTCTTTTTGAACAGCTGGTTCTTCTTTTGCTGAATCAATTTCCATCTTTTCAGGTTCAGCAGGTTCCGCCGCATGCGGCTCAACCTCAGCAGGTTTAGCTTCGACCTTGTCATTCTTGGCGCTAACATCCTCTGCTGCTGGTTGTGGTAGTTCTGGTTTTTCATCAGCCACCGCCTTGTCAGCCGGAACCTCTTCCGTCACAGATGTCTGCTGCTGTTGCTTCTCTTCAACGGCAGGTACATCTGCTTCCTTCTTTTCATCCGTAGACCCCACCTCCTGCTGCTTCTTCTGCGCATCAACAATCTCCTTTACATCCTGCTTAAGCTCCTCGATCTTCTCCTTCACTTCCTGTTCCTTGACATCATCAGATGTTTGCCTCGATACCCGTTGATTATGCAACTCAACTGCCGGTTCCGCTTCATCTTCAGGTTTCTTCGCGGACGATGCAACCTCCCCTTGATGCTGCTCTTGCTTTTCTTTTTCACTAACAGCAGACTCCGGTTTGGGCGCTTCTTCCACCACAGCCTTTTGCGGCTCTGATTCCAGCTTTTGTTGCTCTTCTTTTGGCTTCTCGGGCTGATCTACATCCATCTTCTGCATGTCATCCTTCCCAGTACTATCCTGTTCTTCAACCTTACCTTCCTTCTTCTCAGCAGTCACCTCATCCTTTTCAGCCTTCTCTGCTTCAACCTCCTTCGTCTCTTTGATTGCCTCCACTGCTTCCTCTACACCTTTCTTTACAGCTTCTGCAGTAATAGCCGCCGTTTCCTTCTCATGCTCAGCAACAGTTGGCAACTCTGACTTTTGTACATCACCCTTACCGTCATCCTCGCGCAATGTACTCGGTCGTGACACTACTGGACTCTTACTGGTGGCAGGACTTCTAGGCGATGTACTGCTGGGCGGTTTCGTAGACGGACTTCTACCGGCACTTGACGGTTTAGCAGTCGGACTTTTACTTCGATGATGATGATAATGATGATCCACAGACGAACTACTGCTACCACCGCTAACTTGTCGAACTCGATGAGGAAACAAATCATCATTCTGCATCATTTGTCGAGGTCGTGTAGGCGGCAACTTTTCACCAATATGATGACTATCAAGAGCACTTCTGCTTCGTTGTGGCTCTTCATGTTGTGGTGTTGATGACGATGATGTTGCAGGTGGTATATAATGATGTTCACTGCTGACACTTCTCTGTCCTGATTGACTCTTTGTATCTACTATTGGCGAGTTTGCTCGTTCAACCGAATGCGATCGTCTCCTACTACTGCTAACACCGCTAACCGAGGGCGCTCTTGATGTTGACGGCGATACTGATGTTCGAGGGTATCTTTGTTCTTGTTGTTCTCGAATCAACGGTCGTTCACGATACGAATCATATGGTGGAACTCGTTCACGTTCTCGTTCTCGTTCTCGTTCGCGCTCTCGTTCTCTGTCAATATAAGTACTTTCACGTTCTCGTTGCTCACGATCTCGCTCCCGCTCCCGCTCTCGCTGATCTCGTTCCCGTTCTCGTTCTCTCTCGCGTGCTTGTTTATACCCTGCTCGTTCACGATCCCGCTCTCGTTCCCGTTCTCGATCTCTGATTCGATAATCTCGGTCTCGGTCTCTTTCACGTTCCCTACCTCGTTCTCTATCACGTACTTCTCTATGATCCCAGTGATCCCAATCACTCCGCGTCCTACTCTCTCTCCATTCCCAGTCTCGTTCATGACGTCGTTCTCTGCTTCGTTGTCTGTTTTCCCATCCTGCCCCAACACCACCACCACCACTAGTACTTCCACCACCTCCTCCTCCTCGTGCTGAACGAGGTGGTGCTCCATATGGTGTAGGGAATTTACGTCGTTCGTCTCTGATTCGTTCATTTCGTTCAGAAGGATCATACGGAGGTCGTCCCCATTTTGGTCCTTGGCTATATTTCGGTGATGTTGGTGGTACATTAGATGGACGACGCATGGCGCTTGGACCAGACGCGGTAGAAGAAGCTGCAGCTGCAGCACTAGACGGCGGCGGCGGAGCTACTGACGAAGATGTTGATGATGAAGGTGCCATGGGATGTGAAGGAGGTGTTCTATTCTCTGGGTATATTGGTGAAGGAGCTGAACTATTGGCGTTACTGCTGCTAGTGCTGTTTTCGCGGAACCCGCCATGACGTGATTGATAAGGTTGATAATAGTCTCGACGATGGAATGGCGGAGGGCTCTTTTCTCGCTAAATATAAGAAACAAATCATTAGCTCTTGTATCCCAATACTTCCATGGTTGTTTAGTACATACCTCTGACACGCTCATGTTGCGTCGTCGTTTATATTCTGCCGCTTCCCGTTCGCGACGGTCTCTATCTTTATTACGCTCTTCAGTCCGCCGGGGGTCGAAATTAGGCGGCATTATTACAGGTTGACATGGGGGTAAAATGTATATTATAAAAGATGATGATGATGATGAAAAAAAAAACTAGATTCCCCTCTTTTTTCTCGAATGAATGATAGTCGTTTGTATAATATATAAAATATGTCAAAAAGAAGAAGAATAAGAAAAAAGAAGAGAAGAAAAAAATTGTTGGTTTTTTTTGGGACAGAACAGAAAGAATGACACAACCCTTAAAATGTTGAACAATGCGCGTGCCGCCTCCGCTTTTTTTAGGTCCCTTTTTTTTCTGCTTCTATTGTTGTGTCTCATCATGCATAATGGATATGTAATGATTGGACTGTGCAGACATGGATAGGTAGGTGAAGGTGGTTGAAAAATCTATGCGGAAATCTATACGATTCTATGCTATGCTATCTATGCACTTCTAATTAGTAGTATACAAATTGGCAGGGGCTATTTTTTTTTTATATTGTTGAGTTCACACCATGACCAGTCTTGTTCCATCGATACAACCCGAGAATCTCACGAGTTTTGGTATTGATGTCCTCCATCGTTTGCATGGCAACTTCGGGACTGGAACTTGGTGCCTGTCGTTTGGATTCTTTAATGTCATCAATAATCGATGCAAATGACGACCAGTATGGATTTGACCAGAATGGGTTTTGCAATAACCGCTGGCCGTATCGAGCAAAAATAGAGTACGCTTGCATGACGGTTTCACATGCACCAATAATGTTCTCATCGGACTGAGTACCAAACGTCTTGAGTACAAGAAGCAACGGGAAGGAACAGTGCAGGACAAACGTGCCAAAGAACAGCGGAATAAACTCGAGGTCGGTGTCGATAGTCAGGATATCTTTGATAGTATTGGCAGCGATGGTTGCTCTTGCTGCAGAGTAAATGACTTGGTTTGATAGCCCGCTGGTTTCCACATCGGTAAGCACGTCTAATGGGTCCCATTTACCAGCGAATAAGATGTGGAGGGTGCTGACGGTGTGTCGTGCGTACCGAATATATAACTCTGCATCTGGACCCTCAAATGTACAGTTGCTTAGCGATTCGTCGTATGTATCCAGATGCCCCTGAATCACTACTCGTTTGGGCTCGAAATCAATTTCTAGGTTATTTTCTTGTAGATTGTATAGTTCAATAATCTCCCCTAGAATACTCATTAGCGGCAGAATCACCCCAAAGAACCCACAATCAGTAACACGGTAGGTGATGCCGCTAGTTCGTGCACTAGCCGACGCTGCCAACTCTGCTTCGTCGGTATCCTGTCTTTCTTCGCGGTCCCATAAACTATCTTCACAGGGTCGTAACAATTCATGGCTCTCGGCGTCACGAAACGAAAAGGATTTTCGTACAGACAGCGCTTGATGCCGGTCTACTGCGTATAAAAGCCACCATGTACGTCGTCGCTCTTCCTTCTTTTCTTCTGTAATTCCAATCTCCATTTGTTCATCGTTAAGTCGCAACTGACGTGCAAGTTGATATGTTGCGCTCCACCACTCGATGGATTTCTTTTGGTACTGACTCGAGCTAAGTAAAGATGCTAGTTGAAGATGACAGATAACATCGTCGAGTCCTGCTTGCTCACCTATACTTCGGAACGTTACCACCGTCGACGCTGCCAAGTCGAACAATTTGTCAGTGATATTACCTCTATTCACATCCAATATTTCAAGTCGTTCGCCACCAGTATGATACTGAGATCCGTAACATAACAATGAATAAATCAACGTCGGTTTGGTATTTTTCCTCACTTTGTTAATATCCGTAGCAAGAATCGAGCATTTCCTGACTAAAAAACTAGTCCCCCAAGCTGATCGATTAAAGTACGTGTCAATTATATCACATGCTTCAGAAGCAGTCACTATCCCAGTTAATGAACTTAAAACTGGTAGCAGAATAGGATACCGAACGTCATGAAATTCAGCCGCACCAACGGCTATTGTTGATGGTATCGTTGTTGTTCCATTCAAGATGGCTGAGATGGGCACACTAGAGGTGGCGGTAGAGGAGGCGGAAGCATCAGCAGCCTCTCGCTCTGATGCTCTTAGCTGACGTTTATAAATATAATTAGCCCTTTGCTTTGACGAAGCGCCGCCTCGTTTACTCATTGGTCGTTTGTACGTGCATTTTATTCCTACATTATGGCAATCAAGGCATGGCATTTCCCCATTACACTTGACTCGTCGTAGATGACATTCGTCACAAGCCATCTTGATTCTTTTTTTGGTTTGTGACGACATTTCGCGTAGTGTCTATTAGTAAATCAATCATATGAAAAGAAAAAGAAAAAGAAGAAGAAGAAGAAAGATAGATCGATCTAAAAAGGATATCGGGTAGTATTTATAAATTATGCATCGTGCGGGGTCAGTACAAAAAAAGTACCCCGCGGCCAAGACAGCAGCAGCAGCTGAAAAAAAAAATTGCAACATTATTGTTTAGCTTATTTGTTTCCATTATATTTCCTTCTTTAACGAAAATTTCATCAAATCATATCCATTTTTATCAAATAAAACTATATAGTTGGCTTCTACATTGAACCACCCATCATGGCCCCGCCCATAGAGCCGCCCATGGAACCGCCCATAGAACCGCCACCCATAGTTCCTTCAGTTTCACCACCACCTGGGCCAAGAGACTTCTTACCACGTACAAGCGGATTGATACCTCGCAACATCATACCTTGACCCCGCGATCGATGGGTATCGACGGTTGGATGGTCAGTAGGATCTCGCATTTGCACAAGCAAAGTAGTTCGTTCTTCATCACTTTCATTGATACCAGAACCGTGAACCACCAAGTAAGAGATAAACAACACATCACCAGCTTCGGCAGGACATGGAGTGGCTCTTTCGATTGGATATTGTTCCTTATCTAGATGGAATTGACCTTCTCTTACGTGTTCCAAAATGCCGTTCTTGTGGGTGCCCGGCATAACTCGAACACACCCCTTCTTTTCATATGCATCATCAAAGTGGATAATGGCTGCAATCATTGTTTCTCGTTCATGTGGGAAAAATGGAGCGTCTTGGTGCAATGGGAATGGAGAACCTCGTTCTGGTGGCTTGACAAACGCCTTGGTATGATGCAGTTGAACGTTTGGAGACTTGATCAAATCGGAAGTAGCCCCAGTCAATCGTTCATCACAGATCAATTTGCTGAACGCAGCATCATAGAACTGGACGTCATGACAATGCTGAATCTGGGTCTTTCCCTTTTCGCCAGCGCTACCCCAGGTTGCATCGTTATTTTCTCGCCCGATTCGGTCAAGAAGCGAATGTAGGGTCTGTCGGTAACTGGCAGCTTCATCCTTGTTAAACAACCCCTTTACCAAGAGAAACCCGTTCTCATCAAAAGACTTGACTTGTTCAGAGCTAAGAGTACTTGTAGTCATTTTTGTTTGTAGCTTTGTTTTGAATATATTTGTATTTTGTTATTCTGTATTCTTGTGGTTGTATTTTAGATGAAATGTTGATAGATTAATGTCGTCCTTTTATATTCCAAAGATTGTATGTCTTTGAGTTGTAATGACAAAGCGATTGAATGTCCTTTTTCCACCCCCACCCCTCTCTCCCTCTCTTATTTTTTTTACTTTCTCCCCATCATCTATACCCGATCAACACCGAGTGTATTACCGTGTGCCGCATGGGTATATTTTGGATCTAAGTTTCGCCGAAAATTGTGGGGGGGGGAGAGATGCGGAGAGATGATCGTCGCACCGATTGAATACCAACCGTTGTACCCGGTGTGTCTTTCCGATTGTTTAACCGACCGAATAGCCGCAAAGTAGTAGAGACAAAAAGTCAACGTGCCCAGCTTTCTTATCGTTTAGAGTTACTTTCAATCAACGTATTATTGTTCGTTTTTTTTCTTCTTTTTGCATAGTGTGGGGAAAATACCACCTGATTGTGGAGATGTAACTATCATTAATCTGGGGAAATGAACTTTTCGCCGACAGAGTCTACTGGTATGTTCATACAAACTAGGACATGGAATACACGATTAAAAACAAAAAAAAATGGAAGCAGCCAAAATCTCCACTTTCAAGTGATGCTGCAAATCCATTTAAATCGTGGAATATATAATGTCTGTTGTAGCTTCTAATGAACTTTATGGTTTACCAAACCAAATCCTGAATGGCCAAGAAACAAGCATCAATTCAACACATCGAGGATTCAGCCGCACCGGAAGATGAGATCCAGACTGCGGCTGATGATCCTACTACTACTGACGACGAGAAACGCCAAGGCTCAGCATTAACTGAGGAACAAAGAAAGAAACTTGATGCTTATTATAGACGTGCGGATAATGGATCGGCTGATGATATTGCTCCTACGGCGGATATCGATCATATCTATGATAAGATTCAATCAATGACAGAAGAACGCGCTATTGAAATCCTTCTAGCTGCTATCGAGTTTCATAAAGATGATTTGAATTTCCCTGCTCCTGCTATGGAAAAGATTAAAGTTCTGGTCCAAGGTCAAAAAGCAGCTAGTGAAATAACTTCCGATTATGAATTTGATCTGAAAGCCGAGGCAGCAATTATTCATTACCACTCGCCATACCCGGAAGTTCGATCGGTAACTGATGCTTATGACGATCCAACCATCCCCGTCGAGACTTTTCGAGCCTATCTTTTAGGGCTAGTCTGGATGGCTGGGTCGACTGCTCTTAATACTTTCTTCAGTCCACGCCAACCAACCATTAGCATCAATTCCTCCGTGTTGCAATTGCTGTTGGCTCCATGTGGGTTCTTTTGCGCCCGGTTTTTGCCAGACTGGGGGTTTACGGTGTTCGGCACTCGGCATTCTCTTAATCCGGGTCCTTGGACGTATAAGGAACAAATGTTTGCTACTATTCTGTTCAATGTCGCGCATGGCCCTGGTACTACCTATTACGTCTATTTGGTGCAGATGCTGCCTCAGTATCTCGATCAAAAATGGGTGACGTTTTCTTATGAAATCATCCTTGCACTTGCTGTACAATGCTTTGGCTTGGGGTTTGCTGGGTTACTCAGACGATTCGTTGTCAAGCCAATTAATGCCATTTGGTTCAAGGTTCTGCCAACATTGGCTCTAAATAGAGCTTTGTTGATGCCAGAGAAGAAAGGTGAAGTCGCCAACGGATGGAAGTTGTCACGGTACCGGTTCTTTATGATTGCAGCCGTTGCCATGTTTATTTACTTTTGGATTCCAAACTTTTTGTTCCAAGCACTCCATTCGTTCAACTGGATGACATGGTTCGACCAAAGAAACTTTAATGTCGC
>JAKTQM010000668.1:0-12098 GCA_030558825.1 Blastobotrys niveus
ATACCTGATTTAAATATCCAAGCTGTGTATTTAAATATAACCGTAACTATTCTGCTCCGGTTTAAATAGCGACCAGCCGATTGAAATCTTGCATATAGCTTATTCAGGAGCCGACAGGTTTTAAAACCCGTGGGCACCGCCGCTCTCCGGTGTTTTTCTTCCCACAATCATTCAACATGACAGCACAGGTCCATCAGACAAATCTACCAGATACTGCGGTACATAAGAGCCCCTTCATTTCGATAGCGGAATTTTACTAACATATATGCCTACTTTTTTAGCCACTGGCAAATGAACAATTGTCAAAGATAGTAGACGACGCATGCGACTCGGTGTTGACACAGGAGTACGATCATAGCCAAGCGGGCGATTGGAGCAACAAGATCATATCTAAAGTACTCGAGTCGCTCAAATCAGAATCATCAGCTAAATCTTACAAGTTTATTGTCTACTGCACGTTAATTGATAAGGGTACGAACGGTCCTAACGGGATATACACCGGGAATGGCATGTTGATCAACCCAGATAAAGACGGGGTATGGAACTATAAATATTCAAAGTCGTCTTGGACGGACGCAGTTCTCAGCGTGGTATGGATCCATTCTTAAAAGCCACGACCACGTGTATTTACCAATATTTGCAATGAAAATTAAATGAAAATTAATATATATTATGATCTAAAATGCGCAGAAGCGTTTTTGAATAGTGATTGCCACATAAACGCTTCACTTAGTAACAGCTCTATATCCTTTTCGTTCCATTCTTTGGTCGGCAAAGCTTGTAAAAACATCATGATTTCTTGGAAATCCATCTTTTGCAATTTACCAGACCATTTGACCAAGAATGCCGCACATACGTAGACGTGGAAATGCGAAAACCCATATGCACCTTCAGCTAGGTATGTATCCCACATGCGTATCGTATTCTTGACACTCACTTCTCGCATCAGCAAACAGTTCATCCATCTAAATGAAAACTGCATAAACTCGACATTTTCTTCTTGCAAATGTTTGACGAGTTGAGCATCTATCCGCGATGTCAAGTCTCTCAACTCCGCAACCTGTCGTTGGATACCTGGTTGTGCATGAATATAATTATCTTGAATACCGTCCAATAATTTTGTTAAACACCAAAAGCTGTCTGCTTCAACCACATCCATCACTTCCTTTGGTAGGTTACCTGGGTCGTATGTTTCAGGATCGCCATCGATATATGCGGATAAAAAGCTTTGAAAGAATGGTGTCACCAGATCGTTAATCCCTTGCACGTATCCACTGGCCGGATGGCGAATAGCCCATAGATACAGAATGCGTTCTAATGCTCGTTGTGTCGCTTCGTAGCTGTAAAGTTTGATATGCGGGTTGGTTCTCGGTACGTCGATAGATATCTGGTGCCACATTTGCTGATCGAGGTTCCCTGCTCCAAACACTTGTTCGATACCATCCAAATACTCCCTGCGTTTCCTAGACAGTGTGTTGACTCGCCTATCAGCGTTTGTAGGTAGATACCCTAGCAATAATTGCCATGACATGGGACGGAGTTCCTCAGGTATACCTGACCATGCTAATCGTTTCAAATCATTCAAATCGACATTTGTTGCTTGGAGTACCTGCTTGAACCGATTAATTCTAGACAATCTCGAGTTGATCTCTTCAATTTCTGCATTTGTTTTATCAGTAGCTGGTAATGACTCGCTACTAGCTAATGCTGCTTGTGATATGCTGTCATGGACCGAATATAATGAACTCGATGTGTCACGCAAGATACCATCTACTTGATTCTTCAACCCAGAAGATCTCTTTGTTGAAGTATACAAATCGCGGTTGAATTTTTGACTGCTCGTTTTATTTCCACTGGCACTGCTACTGTCCTTGGCGCTAGTGTTATTGCCGCCGCCGCTGCTGCTGCTTAACCTGTTACTATTCGAGGCATTATAAGATGTGGAAGAATTAGTACTTTTATTAACGCTCGGCTGGTTTTCAATGCTCTTTTCTAGTCGTTTCTGTACAATATTATGCTCGACATTAGCGTCCCAATCATCATCGTCATTATCGTTATCATCAAAGTCAAAATATGATTTCTTGTTGTTTTTGGTATCACTGCCTGTTGGTGAAGGGGTCATTGCGTTTTTACTATCAAAAGACCGGCTGATTGTTAGCAATTTAGCATATTTCCAAAATAAATAAATAAAACATACTCCATCTTCAGCATATCAGCATGAGAATACGCTGCTCCAATCACCTTATGATCGCTTTCTCGACTTGGACTTTGACTGCGGCCATAGCTGGCTATTCGTTTGAAAAATGTCGATGCAGGGGTACCTCGACCGTGCTCATCAAACACGTAGTCGCCATGATCCAATTGGACCATGTCCTATTCAAAATAGTTAGCCAGTTTTGGTTCTACCTATACCCTTTTAAAATAAATACACATACCGGTCGCGACGACTGTGAGTTTCTTGACATGCGAAATTATAATCCAAAGAGATAGAATATATATAGTTAAATCGTTTCTGTTTTCTGGTCTGTTTGCTGCTGCTGCTAGTGATTCTGGGGAGATTCTTTTTTTTGTTGTTTTTCTTTGACAGTGTGTTAGTAGTGTGTGGCCCGCTCCGAAAGTGGTCAAATTTTAGGCCGAAGTCACGTGTAACATCAAAAGAAAAAAAAAAATGCTAAACAAACTGCGGCTGAGAACGGTTTTTGTTTCCCTGGTGAGGGTTCCTAGTAGTCAAAATTTTCTTTTACTCAATTCCGACGGCATCTTACGGCTTCTGACATAAAAAAATGGCAGATTCAACTCCTAATTGCAGTACGTTGCGTTGTTTTTTTTCGTGCAGATGAGACTAGGATTTGGTGTGTCTAACTATTCGGATTAGGAACATTGTTGGCAAATACAGTGGCAAAACCATTTGTGGCTGAACTTGAACAAGGTATCAAGGATTTGGGTAGGTCTCCAAAGATTGTAGGATTTTTGGCCAACAACGATCCGGCTGCTCAAATGTATGCGCAATGGACAAGTAAGACAAGTGAAAGTATAGGGTTCACGTATGAGTTGAGAACGGTAGATAGGGAGGAATTGGAAGAAGCGATCATGGCTGCTAATGATGACGATGATGTTGACGGGATCATGGTGTATTTCCCAGTCTTTGGGAATCGACAAGATCAATATTTACAGCAGGTGGTATCAAAGGATAAAGATGTAGAAGGGTTAAGTCATATCTATGTCCAGAATATGTACCATAATCGACGGTTTTTGGACAAGGAAGAGACACAAAAGTGTATTCTACCATGTACGCCGTTGGCAGTGGTAAAGATTTTGGAACACTTGGGGGTTTATAATTCGGTAATTCCCTATGGTAATCGGCTGTATGGTAAAACAATTACGGTTGTTAATCGAAGTGAAATCGTGGGTCGTCCGCTAGCTGCCTTGCTTGCTAATGACGGGGCGGTGGTTTATTCAGTCGATGTCACGGGTGTTCAAAAGTTTACTCGTGGCGAGGGTATCAAACTCAAGAGACATCATGTCGATGATGTGGATATTTCATGGCAAGATGCTGCATCTCAATCTGATGTTATTGTTACTGGTGTTCCTAGTCCATACTACAAGTTTCCAGTGGAACATATTAAGTATGGTGCTGTGTGTATTAATTTTTCCAGCGAGAAAAACTTCCCACCAGAGGTTAAAGAACGTGCTTCATTGTATGTTCCATCTATTGGTAAGGTTACTATTGCAATGTTGCTAAGGAATTTGTTACGTTTGATTGACAACAAGAACAAGCAGAAAAAGTAACTGAGCCGCATGGTCCAGCAGCAGCCGCACAGGTGGATTAAGGGAAAAAAAATATCTATGATTATTAGCTTTGTAAATTGTAACATTAGTATTAAAAAAAAAACAACCTATGGGAATTATTTTTAAGAAACAGTCTTTTTCTTCTTCTTTGCTGGTTCTTCAATCACATCTACTTCTTCATCGTCACTCAACTGATCGTATTTGGATTTCAAACCCTTCATCTTTCGAGTCTGCAGTTTGTTCAAGTCTTGTTGAGCAACATGGAGACGAGCAACTTGGTCACCCATGAGATCAGTCTCGATATTCTTCTTAGTCTTTGGTTGCAGTTGTTTAGGTGTTTTCATTGCTTCCTTTTCAACATCTGGATCAGGTGCCTGTACTCGACCAATCTTGAAGTCGAATCGAGGACCAATTTCTTCCAACTCTACTCGAGGAAGCTTGCCATCTCTGCTCTTTTCGGATTTTAACAGATATACACGGAAGTAAATGCTAGGTAACTCCTTTTCATCTTCGCCTTGTTCAGCAGCAGATACAGAAATGATATGTTGCAAGCCTGCTACGTCCAAAAGGTCTGTTGTTTGGCCACGGAAGAAATCCAAAAATAGAGACTTGACATGCTGGTATGTTGGATGCGTATCGAATAATGGACCGTTGAAGGTGAACATTGGTTTCATGCCGATTTGGAAGGTTTGTTTTCGGAAATCTTTGAGGAACTTGAAGTTTTCGAGTTTTAGTTCAATCATGTCGTAGATCTTGTAGCTGAATGTTCGAATAAACGTCAAATTATTTGGTCGTTTCTTATTGTGAGAACCAAATACTAGCAAAGATGAGTCGTTCTTTTCTGAGAAAAATTCCAACGAGCTGGCATCTTCAAATGGTCGAATATCGTTCTTCTTGTTGAATCGTTTTGCATCTGGTTTCTTCAAGGCGTTCAAATCGACCATGGCGTTTTGTAGCACTTGGTTACAGTTAGATCCAGGAACAAACAAAGCTTGTTTGACATTCTCAACCATCTTTGGCTGTCGCTTATCAAGAGCTCGCTTGGAACGAGCATTTTTAGGGTCTATAGTTTTAAGCATGATGTATATATATCCTATGTGCAGTGGTAAGTTAATGAAAAATTTCGGAAAAAAAAAATTCTTTTTATCAAAAATCAATTTTTTTCCCTCTACTGCTAGTTTGAGCCGCGTAATTGCGGCCCAAATATTGGGACATCACTGATTATTATTATTTTTTTTTCGTACACACACACATTTTTTTTTTACGCGACAAAAGAAACGGGTACAAATAGATAGGCGAAAAACTCAGCACAATGAGTTTCAAACAAGTTCGTCAATCGTCATTGCGACAGAGTAGGAACAATAGTCGTGTAATCAGTCAGAACCCGCGCGGGCCATCTCGTCTGCCCAGTGCATCGACGACCCATGAAATGTCTGTTGACTCGCCAGATCGAGATGGTGTGGTGGAATTGACAAAAAACGCCAAATATTGCGTGTCTCGTCTGCCTGCAATTCCAGCTGTATTGAAAGGAGAAGAAGTTTCATATGGTGTCACGGATCAATTGACTAATCATGCGGTGGTGGTGAGTAATGACAAGACGTTTGTATGGGATTACTCTTCGCCTGACCATGTTCCAAATACTATCAACTTCCCGGCTAGCGGTGCTCAAAATCCTCCATTGGCAGTGCTAGTGGCTCCTGCTCCTGGCTCGAAGGAACCAGGGCTGGTAACGGTTAATATAAATAACGGTACAGTGACATACTGGGAAGCAGTAGGAGGGGCAGTAGCAGATGGTCTATTGCATCGACGTAAGAGTATTCAGCATCAAATTGGTATTTATACAGGCGAATGGATCGACAATTTGCAAAATATCGAGCCGGCAGGTATCATTGCGACAACTAGTAGTGGGAGGTATATCTTGATTACACTTCGAGATTCCAATGGTAAAGCAGCCATCAACTCGGGAACTATGCGAGGTACTGCTGGTGGGGGGATCTTTGGTGCGTTTAAAGGAGCAATTCTTCCACAGGGACATAGACGAGGTGTTGTATCGATAAAACCTGGTCCTATTACGGGCAGAAGCGAGCGACAAGCGTTGATCATCAATGAGAATGGCGATTTGTCAGTATGGGAATGTTCAAGAACAGGGTATGCCAAGGTTCTGCTCGACGAGCGGTTTAAAGAGATTATGTTGAATGAGATTGACCAGATTTATGAAAATGCCGGTGACTCGTTTATTGTCCACGACGTTGAAATGAATGAAACAGAACAGTGTATTTATATTTTATCATCGTTTGTGCATGATACCGATGAAGTGTTTTACATTGTGTATACTATTTCATTTGAGAATAAGGATGATATCAAGGTGGCATCTGTACATCGATTGCAATCATATACGCAACCATCGACTCGTCCTCCAAAGCTGTTATTCCCAGCGCCATATAAAACCTTGTTTGCAGTGTTTTCACATGGTGTGGTGTTACTAGAAGCAGTACCGGAACGATTAGAAGACAAGAGTCTGTCAAGAAGATGGGAAGATGTGGTTACCTTCAGGCACGAAGTTACAGTGGAAGGCTGTGGTAAAGAAGATGTGGCGCATGTCAATAATAAGATTGTTCGGAACTGCGGGGTGGTTTTGCTGGCTAATGGTGCTGGTGTGATGCGAGTGGAAAGGTTCGAAGATCCTCTAATACCAGTAGAAAAGAAACAGATTGCATTGGAGCCAGAGTTGGCAAAGAGTAAGATGGAGCAGGCTATATTTTATGGTTACGGTGCCAAGATGGCGGCGAACCCGGTCGATTTTGACAATCATGCTGCAGATTTTGATCCAAAGGTGTTGGAAGAGATGGCGTTGCAGATATCTAATGAGGTGTTGACGACTACTTCAATATATATGCCGCCAATCTTGCCGTCGTTGAGTGAGCATTTGGAGATGCGAGTTGGTTGTTTGAAGCGGCTGTGCGCGTATATCTGCGATAACTATCCAGATGCGTTGCGTGTTAAGGCTAGGTTGCAATTGCTTTGGAACCTGCAAAAGACTGTAGTAGCAAAGGCGTTATGGGATCATGTTGATGAGCGGTTATATGAAGAGGCGACAAATGTCTTGGTTACGGTAATCAACCACAAGAATAGAGAAGAAGGTGATCCACTTCGAGGCTGGTTTTTGCAGAAGGTATGTTCTCTTCCGTCTTATTGTCTGGGAAAAGACACGAAAACAGGTGCTAACAAATTATTTTTTTTTTATTTAGGCTAATACTATCGAGACTCTACTGGTCGATGTCAGCAACTACTGCAAGGGTCAAAAGGATGTCAGTATTCTAATTGATACCAACGCGGTACTTTTGGAAGCCATCTACAAGAACGCATTATCTATCGAGAACGAATTTGTTCCGAAACTTGGTCTAAACAACAAGAGCGCCTGTGAGGTGGCACCATGGCTATCTTCTCCACAATTTATTGACGTTTTTGAACAACAATATGGCCTCACCAAAAACGCTTACCATGCATTGGGCAAAGAAGACAAAAACTCCACCAAACTAGGGAACCAGTTGCTGTTTTTGGTTGAGACGCTCTGTGCTATTTATACGCAACGGTTGACCTGGATTGCTAATAGCCCAACACGAGATACTGAACAAGGCGAGCGGCTCAGTGCGGCGTACCAGGAGCGACGGGGTAACTGGTTGAAACAAGTCGTTGCTGTGGGACTTAAACAAGGTGCATTGAGAATTGCCGAAGATTATGCAATTTACTGGTCGATTGTGGAGATTTTGGTGGAAGATTGGAAGATGGCGGTTGCTGACGGTGCGGAGGAACGACACAATGAGCCGGCTGATGGGTTGCGGGCGTATATTAGCAAGATTGGGTATGATTTTGCGGCTGTATTGTATCAATACTTCTTGGAAACCAAGCAGCTCAAGGCTTTGCTCACGCTATTCCCAGAATACGGGCAATATTTGGACCGGTTCTTCAGTAACAAGCGGCAGGCGAAGATTTCATGGGTTAATGACGTGGCAAAGGATCGGTATCTCGAAGCAAGTAAGACGTTGCTGGAAAGCAACCAGCTGGCTGGTGGTAGCGATTTGAGCTCCAATAATAAACTTCGGCTCAGTATTGCCAAGTTGAGCGCCTTGAATCAGAAGGGTAACAAGCAGATTCTACGAGATATTGAGTCGCAACTACAGATTGCTAATGCCCAAGATAACCTGGTTGCTCAACTCAGTGCTGAAGATAACGTTCTAGCTCACTTAAAGTCGCTGCCAGCGCTTCAAAAGGTTGGTGAACGAGTGATCCATCGATTGCATCAGAATCGATCTGTGACGCTTGACGAGCTAGTGGACGCATTAACGTTGGCACAGGTCGATACCAAAGACGGACGACTCAACTTTTACCGTGCGTTGATAATCGTTTACGATAGTTCAGCACCAGAAGATCGCAAAAAGCTCAATGAGCAGTTAATCTGGCAACGACTGTTTTTGGCTGATAACTGGGCTAATATTGTCAATACAAAGAGCAAGAGTGACGCCAAGGTCCAGGCAGTGACGGAAAAGACTATATTATATCAAACGTTGCTACGGCTTGTTAAAGATGATAAGCTGACTGATACCAGTATCAATTATGTCATGAACCCAGGCGCATCCCTGGCACAAAAGGCTCTGCCTTCATTGTCAAGTCGGTATACTTTTGCCAGTGATAGCCAGCTTGAGCAGATTGTCAGCGATATCAAGAGTCAGAATGACATGATCATGGACGAGATCCAGAAATACAGCTTGGATTCTTGGACAAAAGGTATTTATTCCCGTGTGACGACCGTCAGTGCGGCCGAGTCGACTCCTCCGTTGCAAAAGATGGATCTTTCCTAAAAAAGTAACAAATAGTTTCTTGTAAGTTACTCATTAGATGTACCATTATAATTATTATTATTATTGCTGTTTTGTTCTTCTTCGTCTTCTTCATCTAGTCGAATCCGCACCAGCGTTTCTGGAAGTGGAGTCTGTTCGCTTGTCGATGGCTCAAAATCTCCTTCTTTATACTTTGATAGAGATGTAGACGCTAGTGATATTGCTCTTAATACGCTCTGCCAATTCGTCATGACCACGGACACCGCTTCTGTGCCATCTGCCACGGTTGACAATTTCTTCTCAAGTTTTTCCAGTTCATCAGCAAGTAAGGCGGATTCGCGTTGGATTTGAAGTATATTTTGTAGTTCCTGTTTCTTATCTGCTAGTCTTGCAGCCAATGGCCCTGCCGAATTATGTTGAGGTTGCCGTCCAGGCACCATTGACGCGTGTCTATTCATCTCTTTTAGTTATTAGATGGGTGTGTCTATAGAGATTGTCTGCTGGGCGTCGCGTCTCCATAACGTTGGGATCTCACGGAACCGGTTTTGGTTGCTGTGGTAACGCGTGTTTGCATTTTTGTTTTGATTTTTTTCCAGACCATATTAATTTTTGTGGGTATTACTTTTTGAGACTTACCTCTTTTATTTTTTTTGTTTCGTTTCTCCTCCATCTTTACGTTGCGAACAAAAAGTCATGGCTCGGTTGCATAAACGGCAGGATAATAATGCCAATAGCCAGGCAGCGACAGCACAAACAATAGATTTGAGTAAGTGGTTTTTAGAAGTATGGTATGATCACGAGTGAAAACCTAACCAAAGATAACTTTTATTCTTAATAGTACGCCGGAAATTTGGAGCACAGAATAGAGCGATAGCCAAGTCTCACGCTGCTTTAGAAGATAAGATTGCTCAACTGGAACAAGCAACGGGACAACTAATCAACGAAAACTATGAACTAAGATGTGAATTGGCGAGGGTTAAGAAACAGAGTGCAAAAGGAAACCCAGACCTCCTGGAGATGATGAGGGCCAAGTGGGGTGAGATTGAGCAGCTGGTTATGGGTGAGCAGCCTAGTAACGAAAAGGCATTATGCAATAGTTTCACAGAGCCCGGGGAACAGTTGATACAGCTAGGGACAATCACGAAGAGGAAGAGAAAGGCAAGCGATGAGGATAGAAATGTAGATTGCGAAGATGTTGACGGCGATAGCGAAACGCGTAGATTGTTGGAGACCAGCATTGAAGAGGAAGAAGAAGAGGAAGAGCAGGAATCCGACGGCGTAGTGGTGGTACAGCAGCAAGAAGAGCCAAGGTACTTGGAGAATGTTGTCGAGGAGCGTGAGGCTGAGGCTGAGGGTGCAAATGAGGTGGGTACAACTGGATCAGACGTGTTGATGGACAACCAATTGGAAAAGTCCGCCGTAAAGGAAAATGTAGAGGTTGCTTAGGGGCGAAAGGAAGAAGACGATCATACAGTCCAGGAGATTGGACATGTTAGCGATACATTTATTGAAATTCAACCACTAGATCCTATCCAGGAACCAGAAGAAGCACCAGGAACAATTGAAAGCAACGACAAGCCACCATTGGCGTCAGCGCAAAATGAGAAGGAAAACACCGTGTCTGAGGCTCCAAAGTCTGCAAAGAAGGACGCCAAGCCTGCTAAGAATTCCAAAGCCCAAGGTCGCAAGGTACTGGGTGATAAGACTAACGATAACAGCAACAATACTACTAACACCAAAACCACCAAAAAAGCTAGCACCACCAAAAAGACGGAGACGAAGCCGCCTGCAAGAAAGAAACAAAAGACTTTGCCAATTGAAAACGACACAATGCCACAAACCATCATGTCTCCACCTCGATCAAGAAGACGATCATCTAGAGGAAGTAGTGGTCAGGTAAACTATGCATTGCCATCACTACGAACTAAAATGAGACGGGATACCCCTACGCTAGTGGATGCAGTGAACGCCAATGATAACCCAATTTCTCGACGATCCAGTACCGTAACCGCAGATGAAGATGAGGGTTCTGTGGTGGTGGAGGAGTCTACTTACGTGCGAAGAAAGTCCACAACCCAGCGAAGAAGAAGTGTTTCTGTAAAATGATCATACATTTACAACCCTTTGAACTAAAAAAAGTCTATGCAACCACAAAAAAACGAACCTGCCAATTACGACATTCCCCTGAACCTTAAATGTTGTTTTTTTTCTTTCTCGTGAATTCTTGAATATCATGAATCATTGAACAGACGATCAAAGTGAGAAGCTGAAGAAGAGATGAAAGGGTGTGTGGCCAAAGTTGAAGTATAAAAGAAGTGGATAATCTCACAAATCCATTTACTTTTCAAGTTCCATCAACAACTCGGAAAATGAAGTTTACTATTGCTACTCTCTTGTCTCTTTCTGTCGCTTTGGTTGCCGCTCAAGGCGAACGATCTTCTGTCCACGGTGATAATGGTGGTGTCGGTGGCCCAGGAGGCTCCGGCGGCGGTGGCGGTAAGTCCATGAGTTTAATGCTATTCTTTCTGTTTCTCGCCATACTAACATGAGATAATGGGTAGGTCATGGTTTGTTGATTGCCGGTGGTGGCGGTGATGCTGGTAATGGTGGTAACGCTGGTGGTGTTGCCTCCAACAATGGTCACTCCTCATCTGAGAATAATGATGACGGTGTCTTAGGTGGTGCTATTAGCAATATTTTGTAAGCTTGGCCCCCAAAATGCCTAGTGCCGGTATTATTATAGTCTATATTACTTTACCATCAATATAACTTTTAAAACACTTTTAAAACTATACAAGTCATATCCATTATTCCTTACCCTAGGTGCAACTAAACTAGATGAAATTTTGGTCGCCAAGGGCTAGGACTCGCTACACCACCAAGTTTGGCTAATAATCCCTATCCCCATGCCCGGGAATATTAACTCGGATACTTCCGTATTGTGCGGAACACCAATATAGCGTTGTAAGCTATCTTTATCGTTAGAAAAGTGCAATTGGTCCATCATTCAAGTATCACCACAGGCGTCAAGAAAAAAACTATATAAACCGGCAAGTTTCCTCCAATTTTTTTTTTTCAATTCTTTCTTCACTCTCAATCTCTCATACTCTCTCAATCTAACAATGAAGTTCCTCGCTTTGATCTCTACCTGCGCTGCTATTGCTCTTGCTCAAACTTACCACGGTGACAACGGTGGTGTCGGTGGTCCAGGAGGCAACGGTGGTTCTGGCGGTAAGTCCTACCGGCGGTTCAATTCGCCTCCCTCCTCTCTCTCCCTCTTGTCGAGTCCTATAAACTAACGTATAATTTTCATCTTAGGTCACGGTTTGTTGATTGCTGGCGGTGGTGGTGATGGTGGCAATGGCGGTAATGCTGGTGGTGTTGGTAACACCAACCAAATTAGCAGTGCTGAAGATAATGATGGCGATATCCTTGGTGGCGCCTTGAACAACATCTTGTAATTTGGCAAGT
>JAKTQM010000669.1:0-10179 GCA_030558825.1 Blastobotrys niveus
CCCTAGCCGCATCAGGCTTACTAGATCTTAAAGAATCCATACTGGGCCCGAAAGTCACCTTGAAATAAAAGAGACGTATTCCTCTTTATTAAGGAATAGATATGCTATCACGATTGCTTACCACGGGCCGGTAGATCTTTCCCATTCTAAAAAACGGTCAATTTTAATAGAATATGCTACACTGCACTGCTAGGTGGCAACAAGGTTTGAGTTTGCAAAGATTGTAACAAGATGAGAAGAGCAAAACGTCTTCTGCAGTAATGCGGGGCAGCGGGCGTTGTGCCATACTGTTTGAAAATCCTGTCAAACAATGCCTATGTGCCATGTAATCACAGCCGCACGATGACTGCAGCAAAAACAAGAGAAGAGAAGAGTTTAGTAAATGCATCACAATGTTTCGAGTATAATATGACTTGAGATATCTTTTTATCTTTTTTCATGCAGATTTCAAAAAGAAAAAAATAGAGTCTACCACGGCAAAGAGATACCTTCTACAAAATAAATAACCGCAAACACCAAAAATGCAGCTGCGCCAGCTAATGTAACATGTCGCATGGAAATCTTGGTTGCCAACAGACGACCTCCCATAACGGCTGTCCCTGTACAAACAGCATGACCAGCAATGGCCCCCAAAATAACAAACCAATAATCTGACCCAGCAGCCATGGCGATAGTTGCCACTTGAGACCGATCGCCCCATTCACCCAAAAAGGTCATTACAAACACTTGAACCCAGATTGGAGATAGAACCAAATTGGCCAAATTGTTGACACCTTCCAAAAATTGTTGCCATGGGCTATCTTGACTGCCACCACGTCGTCTTGAAGTGTACAAAGGCACTTCATTACTGTTATCCATTCCTTCAGATGATAATCTAGGAGATGAATTAGTACGTTTCAGTTCTTTTTCATTATTACTGTGTGCATACCCTCTTTCCAAATCATCATTTTGATGCGCCATTTCCTTTTCTTCAATTTCATGCTCCACTTCTTCCAATTCTTCATCTACCCCAACACCAGGCTTCATTTCCAGCCCTTCTCGGATGAGTTTGATACCAAATACTACAAATAACACAGCTGCCAACAAGCTAGTAACTTTCTTTGGCATTATCGTAGGCAATGCGTGGCCCAAAAATGCAGATAATACAGACATTACAATCAGCGAGCTTAGCGCCGATGTAAATACAGTAATTCGAGGATGTTTCATTGCCATCAAAGCAGCAATCAAGAACGTCTTGTCCCCAATTTCAGAAAATAAAATCATACTAGCTGCCATACCAAATGAATGTAGAGGGCCATTACCTAGATCACGATTAGAATGCGATTTGGTTGTGCTCTTGAGGTCCTGTGCCACAACTGGTGATTCTGTATGCGTTTTCAAAGTAGATTTCGAATCGGAAGGATGATCTTTATCCTTTTCTTTTTCCTTCTCTTTTTCTTTATCCTTGTCGCTGGATACTCCAATGTTGTTTGGGTCATAATCATTTAACACTACAGGATGATGCTCGTCAGTCTGAATGGTATCTTCTTTAAGATCGCCGTCTGGAACATCCATCTTTTGGTGGTCAATTTTTGGTTGAGATTTAGTGTATTTATCGCCACCTTCGACGAGATCTTCGGATACAGTATTGTCTTTTGGTGATGTCTTGACTGCTTTATCAGAGTCGTGTAATGCTGCTGCTTCTTTTGAGTCTGGTGGGATAACATCTGTACCTTTGCTGACATCCACCCCTGTCTTTGCCAATACAGGCGATGCAACGACTAGCGTAGCAACAACAACCCTGGATAACTTCATACTATGACAGATAGTTGTTTTTTTAATATATTTCTCTGATGAAAGACGAGGAAAGTTCCAAAATAACCAAATAAATATAAACACGACAATAAGAAGAGAAAGAAAGAAAGCAAAGAATGAAGAATGAAGAGAGGAAAAAAAAATAAGCCAAAAACGTGTTCAATATTTTTCCTGTTTTTTCCCTGCGTTTGAAGCTGCGTTGGGTAAAAAAAAATATGCCCACACGAAACCAGAAAAAATAATAGTCTCTCCCCTCGCTCAACCATTCTCCACCATTTTCCCCCCCTATTCGCCCCTCCTCCATATGGAGTTAAACCCAAAAAGATTGTCAATTTCCCATATTGGAGAATAAAATTTATGGTTCTATTGTTGTCCATAATGGGGAATTTTGAGGGGAAAAACTCATCGTTCGAAAGAGGACATGATGATGTAAATCTTCAACTGTCGGAAAAAGGTAGCTGTTGAAACATTACTCGCTTAAAACGTGCCAGTGGTGATTGGACTGTTTAATTTTTGTAGTAACGATAGTAACAGGTCCAACGCCTTATAAAGATAAACATCCACTGCATAATGCATATTGTCTCATAGACAGCGAGAAAAGCCGAAAGTTACGTTAACCACTGTATTAGAAGAGTTCATGATTACACGTGGTACAGTTCGAGGTATAACCATAAAAAGATGCTGGATTTGCTTGCTTGCTACTACTTACTATCCATGACCTTTACATTGCTAAACGATGGTGATAGCTGGCCAACTGTCGATCATTTGCAGCGGGAGAGAAGAGCCGTTCGCGCCGATATGCGGCGTGCGAGGCGGCCGCCGCTTGAAAAGCGAGATAAATTTATCTCTCACGTAAAAAAGTAAAGAAAGAAAAAAAACCCCGACAAAAGAAGGGGAAAAGGGTTGAGACCTTTGTCTCTACTTCGATCTTAGAAAAAAAATTTTTGCTACTTTGTTGCAATTTCACTTTCTTTAATACCTAGGATGGAAAGACGGTTGACAGAGTATGGAGGTCGTGGTTACTTTAGTAGCACGGCTATACCCTCAGGAACAGAATTATTACGTGCACATCCATTCACGTGGGTAGTCTTTCGGCCGTTCAAAAAAGAAGTTTGTAGCTACTGCTTTTCTTATGATAATGGCAAGACAAGAAAAGTTAAGCTTCAACATCCCCCTCATAGTACAAAAAAGGATCAACAGAGAGCTTATGGCGGGGTATATTTTTGTTCGGAACAGTGTAGGGACACATGGGTATCCGAAGAAGATAATGATGGATTAATGAGTTCAACGTTGGATTTGATAGAAAAGAATTTCAAGCTAAAAGATCCTCAAGAGTATGATCAAGAATATAATGACTCGGATGCGCTTTGGAAAGCGGTACAACCAATCAAACGGGTCATGGCATTGGAGTCTGAAGAGTACGACTCGGCTCGGTTTATCGTTACTGTCCTTGTGAAGCTATTTCGAAGCACAGAAACGGATGAGTATTTCGATGAGTTGCAGTCGAATGAAGAACAATTTTTACAAAAGTATCCATACTTGATTTATTCGCATATCAGCATTTACCAGTTTTTGAAGCTGGTGTTACCAGCCGACTTGGGCCAGTTATTGACGCCACAGCTAGTGCGTGAGACGCTAGGCAAAGAAGCAGGTAATTCGTTTGGGATCTGGCAGCTACCGTTAAGTTTAGAAAGCGAGTGTTTTGGATCTGCTCTTTACGCCCGTGCTTCATACTTCAATCATTCGTGTGAGCCTAACGTCAAGAAGGAACGTGTGGGTAGAGAGATGGTGTTTACGACTACCCGTGATATTGAACCAAATGAACAACTCTGCATCTCATATGGTATGATAGATCATTTAACAATCCAGGAACGATCAACTCAGCTGTCTAGTCAGTGGTTCTTTGATTGTAAATGCGATAAGTGTACAGCAGAAACATTATTGGAAAGCCAAGAAGCGAAGCTATAGATGGCTAGTGATGAGGTGGGGAACCAGATATATATGCTGGCATGCGGCGGATGATGTGCATTATCACCGATTTTGTTATAGAAGAACATGCACAATAACATGCTTGTTCAAGGATAAAAAAAATACTCATGACTATGTAAGAATACTAACAAGAATAAAAACGTATCTCACTGCGTGTATAATCCATATGGCTCAACAACTGTCCGGCCTGATAGTTCACTTCCCCTTGTACATCTGAATAGTACTTATTGTCGCAACCATGACCATCGCATTGAATAGTCAGTTCTGGGATGTACGTTAAGAACCCTTTGGATTAACCGTCGTGGACCGGAAGGTTCGATCGACATTTTGTAAGGCACTTTATTATGATACATACTATGAACCAACGTCATCTTCTCAATGATATCGAATGGCTGCGTGAATGTATGTATGTTTTTAGCCGAAAAGCTGCAGAGTCTTCACTGAGCGCGCCGTGCCAGACATTTGCGAGAAAATTAACGAGCAGGATGGGGAAGGATTACTTATATCTTCAGCTCCTTTCTGATCAGTGCCGCCTATCTCCACATTTCCTTAATGAGTATATTCTAGTTATCAATCTCGGCATCCAAAAGAGCCGCAGAGTCGCGCGGCGAGAGGACGCTGGAAAATCTTTCATCACCTCATCATGGGAAGAATGTGAATCTTAAGCACTCGTACGCCGCTATTGAAAGCTTTTAACATATACCGTAGCATATAACTGCATCCACCCTATTCCGCTACTTAGTCAAAATGTGAATGGCCGAATGCCAATCCATTTCTAACTTCTTCTCCCAGGCACTCGCTATTTTTCAACAATAATAATTATACCATATTTTTCATTACGTGATTGTGTACAACATAGCTATCACATACTACGACTTCGTTAACAAAAATTTAACTTAATCAATGAATTTATTCTTCATCTTCTTCGCCACCTTCTTCAGACTTTTGAGATCTCTTTCTCTTAACTCGGCCTGGTCGACCACCGCCGAATGGAGAGTTGAGGGCAAAGTCAATATGCTTTTGAGATTCAAGACGGACCATGAAGCTTGGAACATCGACAACTTGCTTACCAACACGAATGTGCTTTTGCTTGATCAAAACACGAGCGTGGTGGATAGACTTGGCCAAACCGAGCTTGAAAACTTGGGTTTGCAATCGTTGTTCCAAGAAATCTTCAATTCGCAAAGCCAAGACGTAATCGAGCTTCATCTTATCTTCGTCCAAGATACCGGTTCGCACCAATCGTCGAATAAGGGCGTTACCTTCGAACAATCGCTTTTCGTCATGTTCTTCTCGTGTAAGAAGTTCTCGAGCAGCTCGTCGAATCTTGGAAAGTTGGTAAACAATTCGATAAACTTCTCGCTTGTTCTTAAGACCGTATTCACCGCAAAGCTTGAGCTATATATAAAAACGAATAACGTTGTTAGCATCTTGTCGCTTGTTTTCTACTACTCTATCATCGTCAAATAAAAACGACGAAACATACCTCTTGGTCTAGACGCGTGGTATCATAACGCCGAGTCGGTGTGGAGGCCGTCTTGGAGTGTACTCGGAACCCAGAAGGCATTTTATTGATTGATTGTCGACCTGTCTTGTGTTTTCAATATGGACGATACCTTAATTGGAGGTGAGAGGTGCCGAGTGGATATTTGGATCGAGAAGAAAAATTGAATTGGGGGGGGAGACGAGGTAGGAAGCGGGAATGGCGCACGCAAGGTAGAACATGGGAAGGCGGAGGGAAAGACGGAAGGGAGAAAAAAAGCCCTTTCTTTATTGAGCCGATATTTCGGTCACAAAAAGACCTGTTGGGCGTAAATCTCAGAACGGTGTGATTTTTTCAACACAATAACCTCGCTTTTGGGATCATCGATGAAAAATTAAAAGAGAGATGGTGAAACATGGGCTGGTGTATAGCTCCAGTTTTGGATAGGCTAGGCTGGCTTGGTACCAGTGTCTCTCAGGTACGGTTATGTTAGAATGAAGGTCATCGGTAGCGGGCCAACATTCAGTATACATCGATAGTGTATATATCTACGTCTATATATATACAACTCCATCTTTATAGTTCGAAATTTATGTCAATGTTACTACCAGTTTTATTATCCATTTCGTCGCTTACATACTTCCCAGTCCTAGAGTGTAGTATCTAAAAAGAAAAGAAGTGTTATACGCCTGGCATGTTGTCCAGTCCACCCCAGGTATTATCTACACTGAAATTGCTGTAATGATACACAATTGCTCAACGCACAAGAGGTGTGTGTCCAATTGTCGCAGTAAAACCCAAGCAGGAAACAAGTGACGCCCCGTTCCAAAGAGGTTTTATCGCGGGTCGTCGGCATTCAATCGATGACATTGGTCGCTACTCACCCCCAACCAGCATAACCTTATCGTCTATACTTGCTTTTCAATATCACATATGCCAAAAAAAGAAACTATATGATCAATTGGCAAAAAATATAAATGAAAAAGAACCAAAAAAAGAAAGCGAGTGCGATCTCTGTGGATTGAACACAGGACCTTCAGATTGCAATTGATTCGTAGGAACCACTTCAGTCTGACGCTCTCCCGACTGAGCTAAGACCGCTTTCGGCGCGATTTTGTCAATTTTTGAGTTCCTCCGGGACTGACTCGAGCCGCGTACAATGCGGCTCGTGCGGCTCGATATTTTAATACCTCTTTTTTTGCTTGGTTTTGTTGGTTATGGGGAGAATAGGGGGTTTTATCTTGTTTAGATGTATTTTTTACACTTATTAATCAAATATTTTGGGCTCATTTAGTCTGTTATAAGCTATTTATTCGACCAGTAAATGTAAGACATTTTTTAATTCTTCATGACAGGCTGGTTTTCCGTCCGTTTCTCGTTGCACAGAGCTTCGTTAGATCGTTTCATTGAGCTTGTACAACGGTAATTTGAATATTTGATGGTTGTATGTGATTTCCTCAGCGTATTCCGAGGTTACAGCGTTTTTTGTTGATGAGAGGAATGTGTGTATATGTACCCACTACCTGTTGGCAAAGGACGGCGATGGGATCACATCGGCATTGGAGGAGCACTAAGGTCGAAGAACTACTGAGGATATTTCCTCAAACACCTTAGATCACCTGCGACCACCAATACTGGGTACAGGCACTGTTATGGGCGGGAGTGCAAATTGGCGACGATAAGGCAAAGGCATCGTGCTTAAGATGCATACCACATTCCTGTATTTATGTTTATACAAAGTAGTCCTTAAAATGTTGACACCTACGTAACCGGCAGACCTCCCTTTTGTACTTACACAGGGCCGATGTCATTTTCCTGGGGCTTGGTCATGTCTCACTAACCCTACATATCGACTAGTCCAGTAGATGATACACTGATTGGTTAACCACGTTTTAGCAAGTTTCTAATGTGCTCATTACTATCCTTTTTGATATTCCGTTCGCTAATCGGACGTGCATTTCAAAAATAGCCCGGTTTTTGGTGTTCAAAGATGAGGCATTCCGTGCGGCTCAAGCAGCAAGCCTTATAACATCAGTTATGAGCTGGTGCTGGTTTCCCCCCCAAAAAAAAGCAACCTGGCGGAACGTGAGAGACAAACGCTAGGATCAGAGTAACAATAAGTCGATAGAAAAACAGTATATTATCATTATACGACAAGACCGCTACAGAACTTGGCACCCTTATTAGTCGCCATTGCATATGGACGGCACTGGTACCTCGTCTTGGGATCTGGGGATACCATCAGTACCTTGGGTACGCCGCACGCTTGGCTGCGATGATGGATTTCATTCGCCATACAACGCTGAGCTGCAAGCAATTATCTCATATAGCAGGAGTAACAGAAGATGAAAACGAATCCACCCAGTTACCGATGGCTCAGAATGAGCGTCACCAGCTCGTGTGGATCAAAATGTCTCGGGATGTTAGGCGCGCAGTCGAGGTGCGTCTTTTGTGTGGATGATACAAACAAGGACAAAGGCATTATTGATTGTTTTTTGATTATTTATTATTTAAGTTATTTTTCTGATTGGTATTGTCATTGTTTTTTGTATATGTATATGAAACTGGAGTCCAATGCTTCGAGCAGAGACTTCATTAGTAAAACAAATCAAAAGAAAGAAAGAAAGACCATCAGGATGATACGAGACTCCTCAATATCCGAGAATACATAGGAATCCAGCGTAGAAAGCAAGAACGCTTCCTCAATAACCGCGAAGATCCCTCCACCACGCGTCTGTGCGGCGCGTGGGGTATATAATAATATTTTCGGCTATTTCCCAAAACATTTATCATCATCACAACCAAATGATCAAATGCCTCGACAAGAGCATTACTAACCTCCTACTCTCCCAAGTCAACGCACCATCATTCGAAAACTGTATTTCAGAAGTCATCAAAAATAGCATAGACGCAGGATCAACCGAAATCGACGTGGATGTAGATTTCAAACACCTTACATTCTCGGTACGCGACAATGGTCCGGGGATATCCCCCGAGGATCTTCGACACGTTGCACAACGCGGATATACTTCCAAATGTGAATCCTTATCTGATCTACGACGCCTTCAGACGTATGGGTTCCGTGGTGAATCGCTGGCATCGATAGCCGAGCTGGCGGTGGTTACCATTTCGTCGCGGAAACAAGGGTTCGCCAGCGGGTACACTATTCGGATCAACCATGGAAGTCGGCTTGCAGAGTACCAAGATTCGATAGAACAGGGCACGAGAGTCGTGGTGAGTAATCTTTTCAATAATGTACCAGTTAGAAGAAAGGCGGTAACGGGAACATTGACGAGCGGCACGACAGGCATGGCAAAGCTAAAGAGCGAGTTGTGGCCGGTATTGGCGGTGAATAACGTGCATGTTACAGTTTATGAGAAGGGCGAGAAAAAGTTTACAGTCAAGAAAAGTGATGATAGGATAGTGGAAACGGCTAGAGCTTTGAAGTTGGGGGTTGAAGGGTGGGAAGACGTGTCAAGTGAGTGGCAGGGGTTCAAGATGACTGGTGTTGTTGCGCGGGAAGGTCGAGGACAGCTAATTCTAGTCAACAAGCGCCGGCTGGTAGCGCCTGAACTATACAAGCAAGTGAACAAGAAGTATGGACTGTTTTTTGTGTTTAATATAGAAACAGAGTTGGATGAACATGAGTTACTGCAGAGTCCGAATGAGATACATGCTACTAGTAAGTTGGAGGATATATCAAGGTTAGTTCTAGGCACAGTCGAACGGTTTAGTCAGGTCGCGGAGCCCAAACGGCAACGCCGTCGTAAGAATGATCCGGTGTTTTCCAGTATGAGATCAAGCAAAGAGGGCCAGCAGCAGCGCATAACATTCAAGTTGCAGGGTACATCAACAGCTGCCGCTTCTTCTAGCAGCACGAAGGTGGCTGTTATCCCTCCGAAACAAACCACGCGCAGCAGATTTGACATGTCAAAGTATTTCACGCCAGGGTACAACGATAGTACGCCAATTGACCAGAAGATCAGCAGAGATGACCTGGCCAAGAGCAAAGTACTCGCACAGCTAGAGAATGCGTTCATCATGGTCAAGACGCCACAAAGTGAAGAAGACGGCGGGAAACTTCTCATGTTGATTGACCAGCATGCAGCAGACGAGCGGGTTCGAGTTGAACAGGAGATTCATAATTTTACCACATTACCAAAACACCCGACTGAGCTGCCACGACCGGTAGAGGTGGGGGACGACATTCCTACCGGGTATATCCCGTTATTTAACCAATGGGGCATTGTGATATCCAACGCGGGGACGGTCACGCATATTCCCCAGTTACTGGTGAAAAAGGCTGCTGCTGAGCCAGGGTTTATCAAGCAGTTGGTACGGGAACACGTGGATAATCTCGATAATGGGTACGCTTCCAAGCTGCGATTACCGTCTTCTTTGCCGGTGCTGCGAGCGATTCCGACGAAGATCATGGAGGTGCTGAGTTCTAATGCTTGTCGCAGTGCTATCATGTTTGGAGATGAGTTGTCGCTCGAGCAGTGTGAGGAGTTGATTTATAGTCTTTCCAAGTGCGAACTTCCGTTCCAGTGTGCTCATGGCAGACCTTCTGTTGCGCCTCTAGCCCAGTTATAGATACTTCACAACTAACATTGCATTAGCTACATAATAAATAAAAACTTATAAATAACCGCCACATCCATCCATCCCCTCGCTCACTCACCAATTCAAGGACGATCGAGCACGAACCCGCGCATAGTACACAGGACAATCCCCCGACACACACTCCACCGGCACTGCAGGCGGTACCTCCGCACAATGCTGACACACCGTCTCAATATTCAACATTGTCGCCTTCTGATCTTTACGCCGCATTGCCAACGTAAACTCTGCCGCAGCAGGATCCCCAGCACATTCATGACACAAGTCACCGCCACTACCATCTCCTCCATTTC
>JAKTQM010000669.1:11863-31659 GCA_030558825.1 Blastobotrys niveus
ACCACCATTCCACCACCGGGTCAACGTATCGGAATTATACAGAACAGTCCGCTCGCCAAAGCTATGCCAGACAACATTTTCCAACGTATACTGTGTCAATGCCACTTCTTTGCGGACAACCCGCCAAATATTGAGCATGTACCGCCCACTGACGCTAAGATCTGTGGTGTGTCTTAACCCCCATTTGTCATCACGTTTTTTCAAGCCTCCATCTTCATGCTTTCTTCTAGGGATTTTCTTAATGCGTGACAACTCGCTCATCAAGTCAATATCAAGGATCATCGCACGATCAACTAAATACCCCCATGAATTGCTTTGTATTTCATACCCCGCTAGAATATCCGGATCATAATATTTCACCAGCTGGATCAAACTGCGAATCATATCAATCTCATGGTACTTGTGCACCACTGGCCATTCCGACACCAACTCTAACCGACGCAGCAACTCTGGCGACCCATTGACAATCACCCCGTGCGTAGACGTCTCATCGAATGTTTCATTATACAAAAGTCTCCAGAATATCGCCTCCACTTTATCTCCTTTCGGGTTAGGCAGCTTGCCTGCTTTACCACCAGCATACACTTCGATCGTCAACACTGACATGTACTGTGCATGTGGCCGTGATACCAGTGGTTTTACCTGCCGCTGAGAGAAACTTGACCCCGACTTGCTACTACTCATATCCAAGTTTTTAGGCGGGGGTTTAGCATACTGCAGAATCTTGATTCCATCACCTGGCGGAGCATAAAACGGTGGGATCCAGAAATCCGGCAAGTACGGCACCGTATCCCCGACAAGCTTGTATTCAATACCAGCATGAGTCATGTTCACATCTGGAATATCTTTTTCATTAGAGTAAAACGGCTCAGTGTACTCCACAAATGGGCCATGCTGTTCTAGCGTCTTGAGAATGCGGCGTTTGGAAGGGGGAGCCGCACGCAAGCCTGCGCACTGACCAACTCCAAACGTTGCCATTATTGCCTGCAAGTTATTCGTATCGTATCTCTCAAAAGAGCTCATTTTGGTGGTATCAGTATGCGACGACTGTGACAGGTTGAGAAATGACAGAGAATTCTGTGTTTTGGACCGTTTGGCACTAATTCGAGTCGTAGAGACGCGCTTTGCCGGCGTGCGAAGCGTATCAAGCGCTGACCGTCCACTTTCGTCGTCTTTACGCTCTTCTTCTTCTTCTTCTTCGGACTGTTCTTCCTTTGGCTCCTCTGGGCTGTCAATCTCGTCACCTTCCGACACTTCCCCTTCCTCGGCATCAACCCCAGGATCTGCTACTTTACCTGGCTTAAGCATGGTATTCACCGCTTCAAACGTCGTAGGCACCCCATCATACTCTTCATGCTTATCCTGATATACTCCTTGCGCTTTTTCATCGTATATCCGTTGAAACTCATTAAGCCGGTACCATTTCACTTCTACATTCCTCTGGGTATTTCTCGGAGTCTTGAACGAACTTGCCCCGAGTTTCATCCTCCGGTCATAATCCTCTTGCCAAAGTTCCCGCAAATTCGACAACTGCTTTGCGTCGCCACGTAAACCACCAAACTCGGCATTAAACCTCTTTTCCTCCAGTTCCATCCGATTTAGAATCATATCTGCCGTCACATCAAACTCGACTTGGCAATGCGACGTCTTCTTGCCATGATTGCTACCAAGAATAGCCGATCCACTTTCTTCCCGGTAATAAACATTCGACAGGTTCATCCATGAACATCCAAATAAATTAAAGTCGGTGAAAAACTGCATAATGTATGGTATATGCGCCTCATGAGGCTGCATACGACTCCCCAAGATGGCGCCGTTGCGGAACAAATCTGCCAGCTTTAGAATATACTTTGGATCGAGTAGGTATATCTTTAGAAACAAACACCAACCAACATGGTACCCATAGAACGGCACTCCCTTGCAAAGAACAATGTTGGCCACGAACATGTTTCTTGGATCATTCACGTCGCGTTTCAAAGCCGTGCACAACGCGCGATTTATCGCGACATACAGCCCTTCGATATACTCCACGTCTATTTAATTCGTTAGCACCGTTCTTTCTTAATCTGTCATAGCTTTTAACTTACGTGTATCTGGATCACCATCATATGGCACGTATAAATATGGAAACACTCCATGGATATGCGCCAGCGCATTTCGTCCGTCATCGAGCCGCCCAATTACGCGAATGATCGGGACCTGATTAAAGTGCTCACGTATAGCACCCTTGTTGAATGTACGTTGATCTAGTCTTGTAGGAGGGCTCTGATACGATTCTACATGGTTCAGCTGTATTCGCACCGACGGTGCTGGTACCGATATGGAAATACCATTGCTCATGGAATGGTTTTGAATGGATCTTGGGAGAAGTTGGTGTTGATAACAAATCGGAGCCTTTTTGTTGTCGCCACTCTTCCGATCAACACTAATGACCGACGACAAGATAACCGTGTACCTACGGTTTCCGTTCAATAGAAATGGGTTCCAAGACCCGCCAGCGGTATGACAGAGTGTTATAAAGTAATGAACTAGGCTAACAGGTTTACAGGTAGAATGGGATTCGACGAAAGAAAATAAACTTTGGCAGCATTTAAGGTCCTACCAGAGGTCCGAGGTGGATTGTATGTATACGAACTACATAGAATGGAAGACTTGATACTAACCAATAAACTGATAGGGAATCAACTGTATGAGAATAAGACGTTTTCAGATGCTTATATCAGTATGGCTGTCTAACCTTACATTTTTTTTTCTAGATCTAAACAACTGAACGTGTCAGTGCCGTTCATCCTTCAACAAGCAGCATGGCTTTACGAAAAAGAACTAGAACAAGTCCGGGCACAGATGCAAAAGGCATTCACACTTGAAAGAAAAGAACAAGAAAAAGAGCAGCAACAACAACAGCAGCAACGGGAATCTCAAGAAAAGCAGAAACAAGCCATGAGACGAACATCCCGCCAAGCATCCAACACTTCCCTCCAATCACAGTCATCACAGTCCTCATCGTCATTTTTCGGATCAAACTATGGAGAATCAAGTCGGCAACTGCTATCAAAATCTAGAAATATCACACAGCCATTGGATGAAGAGGTTAAGGACCCTGATTTTTTGCCGCTGCAGGAAGAGGAGGATAATAAGAGCGAGACGGCGCCGCAAAGTAACACTTCGTCATCATTTACTGATTTATCAGAAGCAAGTATATCCAAATCGGCCCTAGAAGACGCTTTATTGGATATGGGAGACACATCGATAAGAAATAGTTCCTGATAAGAGAGACAAAAAAGATAGTGTTTGTTTTTTTATTCCGATGTGTGGTGCTGTTCTCGGGCTGCATGCGTCCCCTTTTTTTTGATTTTCTTATCAGTTAACGTGCATGAGATGTTTCAACTTTCCCTTATGTCGTTTCCGAGGTCAACGACAGTTTATAAATGAGACCAGTGCCCATAGAATTGATAGTTTAATTGATAGGATAAATAAAAAAAAAACCCATAAACACAAAATGTCTGAACAACCAGCATTATCACAAGGAACCGGGTATGGAGTCTTGATCGGAGTAGGCTTTGCATTTGCTCTGGGCATGATTGGTATAACCGCGTCATTACGCAGGTATAAGCGCGAAGTTATTGACGCGGAAGAATTCGCAACTGCGGGTCGAAGTGTCAAAAGCGGCTTGATTGCGGCGGCAGTGGTATCGTCATGGACATGGGCAGCTACTTTGTTGCAATCGACTACTGAAGTGTATAAGAACGGTCTCAGTGGAGCATTCTACTATGCCGCTGGTGCTACGGTACAAATTGTACTGTTTGCAACTTTAGCTCTTGAACTCAAAGCCAAGAGTCCTCGAGCACATACATACCTAGAAATCATCAAGCAACGGTACGGTACAGTAGCACACTTGATTTACATGTTCTTTGCAATTGTCACCAACATTCTCGTCACTACCATGCTGCTAACCGGCGGTGCGTCGGTGGTCAACTATCTCACAGGGATGAATCAAGTGGCTGCATGCTTCCTGCTCCCGCTTGGTGTCATTGTGTATACGCTATTTGGTGGCATCAAGGCAACTTTTCTCACAGACTACGCACATACCTTGATCATCATTGCGTTGATCTTTACTTTCATGTTCCGTACCTATACCAGTTCCGATTTCATTGGCTCACCTGGTAAATTGTATGACATTCTGGCAGACCTTGCCCAAACTGCTCCTATCGAGGGCAACGCAGAGGGGTCTTACATGACTATGAAATCTCGATCAGGTGGGATCTTTTTTGTCATCAACTTGGCGGGTAATTTCGGTACAGTGTTCCTCGACAATGGGTACTGGGGTAAAGCCAATTCGGCCCGGATCAATGCGGCTCTTCCTGGGTACCTACTAGGTGGGCTGAGTTGGTTTGTTATCCCATTTGCTTGTGCTACTACACTTGGGCTAGCATGCCGAGCAGCAGAAGCTAAAGGGGTTATTCCAAGTCTTTCCGCTGACGCTGTAACTGCGGGACTTGCACTACCAAACGCTGCTGTCGCATTACTCGGCACTTCCGGCGCTGCATGTACCTTGATTCTCCTGTTCATGGCTATCACCAGTGCTTCCTCTGCTGAGCTGGTCTCGGTTTCTTCAATCGGTACCTACGACATTTACAAGACGTATATCAACCCTGCTGCAACAAATAAACAGTTGATTTGGGTCACGCATCTCTCAGTCGTGGTGTTTGGTGTATCCATGGCAGCCCTATCTACTGGATTATTCTATGCCGGCATCGGCATGGGGTACTTGTACCTACTTATGGGCGTTTTGATCTCTGCAGCAGTGCTACCAGTGGCCATGACACTACTATGGAGCTGGCAAAATGTATACGCTGTGACCATTACTCCTGTTTTGGGCATGTCATGCGGCTTGGCCGCCTGGTTGGCTACCTGTAAAGGGTTATTTGGTGAGATCAACGTGACAACTTCCGGATCAGACATGCCTATGCTAGCAGGAAATGTGGTATCTCTTTGTTCGCCTTTGATCTTTGTACCATTGTTTACCTTCCTTTTCAAACCGCAGAGGTACGACTTTACCAATTTGAGACATCTCCAAAGCGCACGGCTCGCTGGCGGCGACAGCGGGGGTGGTGGTGACGTATCTTCAGCCACATCTGTTAGTAGCGAGAAAGAAGAAGAGGATAAGACACTACAAAGACATTTAAAAATTGCAAGATGGGCATGTGTGGCAGTTACACTGGCGTTTCTAGTTTTATGGCCTATGCCAATGTACGGCTCTGGGTACGTGTTCAGTAAAAAGTTCTTTACTGGATGGGTAGTGGTAGGGTTCATTTGGTTGTTTTTCAGTTTTGGAGTTGTGGGCGTATATCCACTAGTGGAAAGCCGTCATTCAATTGGATCCACTCTGCGTGGCATATACTGGGACCTCACTGGTCAATCTCACCGCGTCACAAAGTGGAAGGAAGATTTGGAAGGACAAGTAGTAGCCGGCAGCGAGACAAGTTCCAAGAAAGACGTGCCAGTAAAGATTGAAACTAATGAGAAATAATACATAAAAAGAAACCTATTTTTGTTAAGTAACTTGTTTTTAATGTTTTTTCAATGTAACAGGAGTACATCGGCTCATGTCCGCATCATTCTGGTCAGCCCAGAACGCCAAGCCTCGATCGTTGCCGCTGTCAAACCCATCACCGAGATCCTTGCACGCGAACCAACCCCATTGGTTGAAGTTGACGCTTAGGCGTCCTTCACCATCAAACCCAAAATCACAGTTGGCGTTGGAAGAATCCCCGTCAAATGTCAAAAGTGGGATGTTGTTTGAAGTCGTGGTGAATTTACCGAACATGGTCTCAAAGTAACTGAGCTTATCGGTATGAATGTGGTGGTAGAACTTGAGACGGCCGTCATCAAAGTAGAAGGATTCTTCAGGATCCTTGTGAGTCAAGGCAAAGAAGTGTCGGTCGCACCATTCGTGTGGCACCACGAAGGAGTTATTGGTAGCTGGGTCGTACCCGTTGACAATTAGATTGAAGCCAGAGCTGGCAGATACAGCAGTAGCAGCAAGAAGAGATAAGAGTAGCATGTTTGTTTTTTTCGATAAGCTAGAGTGTGAAATGAAGGAACAGGAAGCAGGAAAAAAGGCGAAAATTTATGCGAGTTAAATAATGCTTTCGAAAGTGGAGAGAGGTATATGCTTTTTTAGATACGCTTTCGGCTATGCCTATTTTTATTCGAATTCTATTTATATACTAAAATACCATTTGGTGCCGCTTGTAAGTTGATTCTCACAATTCATGGCTACTACCAAAGCACCCATTACCCACTGAGACCATATTTAGCCCTGTTTTTGGCCATGTCATGCGGATTGGCCGGTCTGTCTCGCTAGCCTGAAAAGCAATCACTGTGGGGAAACTTCCGGATCTGATATGTCCAATATGACAGGTAACGCTGCAACTCTTTGTTTGGCCTTTTGATCTTTGTACTAATGTTTACTATTATTATCAAGCCACAGAGGTACGTCCTTGAAACATCCTCGAGCGCGCGGCTTATTTGATGGGGTGAGGGGTGTGTTCAGCCGCATCTGTTTAACAATAGAATAAGACACTGCAGAAACATCTAGAGATTGTTAAGATGGGTATGCGTGGGGAAGTTACGCTTGGTCATATGGCCAATATCCATATATAGCTCTGGATAAGTGTTCCAGCAAAAAGTTATTTCTTGGATAGATACAGGTAGGGTTCATTTGTTGTGACAGTATAGGACATTTTTTAAAGAAGGACAGCAAGTAAATTGAAACTAATGACAGATTATTTTATAATTATATAGACCAAAATAGTATTCTTTTTTTTTTAAAGTACTCATTTAATGCTTTGTCAGAGTAACTGGAGTGCATCGGCTCTTGTCGGCATCATTCTGGTTAGCCCAGAATGCCAAACCTCGGTCGTTACCACTATCAAACCCGTCACCAAGATCCTTGCAAGCGAACCAACCCCATTGATTCCCATGGAAACTGAGACGTCCTTCACCGTCATATCCGAAACTAGATTCAGAGTCAGTGGCCCAGTCAAATGTCAAAAGTGGGATGTTGTTTGAGGTCTTGGTGAACTTGGCAGACATGATGAAAATCATATCGTCTTCTCGGTGATGGAACTGTAGCCGGCCGTCATTCAAGTAGAAAGTGTCTTCTGGATTCTTTTGTGTCAAAGCAAAGAACCTTCGGGCACTGTATTCATGTGGCACGACAAAGGAGTTATTGGTAGCCGGATCGTACCCGTTAACAATAAGATTGAAGCCAGAATTGGCAGAAACTGCGGTAGCAGCGGCAGCAAGAACAGATAAGAAGAGCATGGTTGATAAAAACGAGTGATAGAAGTGAGTAGAAAATGGTATGAAATGAAAAGAAGAAGAGAAGATAAGGAAAATTATGCCAGTTTAAATAATGCTCTCGAAGTACAGAGTTTATATGCTTTTTTAGTTATGCTTTTTATCTTTCGGCTATGGGCTGGATCAGCCGCCGCCGAAAAATTCTATTTTTATATACCAAAGATCCGCGATAGATATACAATATCATTCAAGTAAAGATACTTGAACTTTTGTGACTTAGTCTGGGCAAAATCATAAAACACCACTTGGTTATTAGGGCGCAAGCCCATACTACCAATCGTCACCACTCCCGCCACACCACGATCATGAATTGCTTGCGCACCCTTTTTAGCACTAAGGTAATGGTCGCGGTTTGTCCGTGACGGCCGTTTGGTACCTACATCTTCCATCATGATGCACCATCCTTTGTAATCTGCTTCCGTCGCAACCATGTACCCGTATCCCAGCAGTTTTGGTATAAACGTACCTTGTAGATCGGCCAGCTTTTGATATGCTTCTAGTTCCGTATCCATTGGTTTGAAAATAGCGTCGTAATCATCAAATCTCCGTTCCATCACCATAGGGAAACCTCCGAACATTTTGACGATCGCGGTGCGCGAACTGGTGCTAGATGGTTTGTGGTTTCTATCGATAGGAATTCTAAATGTGCTGGATGTCATGCCGTCTTGGCAGCACAAGCGGCGTAAATGACTGAAATTTCCCTCAATGAGTTTTCCGTACTTGTTCATAATAATATAAAATGCGGGGAATGAAAGTAGAAAGAGAGAGAGTGTGTGGAGTGGAGAAACAGGTGACGTCGAGACGGCAAAAAGAGTGTCGAGTGAACGGAGGTAAAAAGAATGGGATCCGATGACAAATTTCACGCACCTATTTTTGGGGCCTGACTGGGGGTTATCATTGATCCGGGTTCGGCAGGTTTAGTCATATTAATTATGCTGATCTTATAAGGGCAAATGTGTATATGAATCAGGGCTAAAAGACATCGCTTAAGTGATGCAGCCGCTTGTGTAAGTGTCAGTGGAACACTATTCCCCCCACATATTCGCCTATCTTGGTGATTCTATTAATATCTATCCCATATTCTTCTCTTTTCACTGGAATTATCTACAGTACCTAGCACAGCACGTTCCAAAGGGCAAGGGATCATCAAACGGCAACAGAGCGCCGTGTAATGGAGATCTTGGGTAGCGTGCCAGATGGGTTAATATCTAATAATATACAATATACCATCACCATCACACCTTCATCAAACCCTGCTGAAAAAGCCAAAAAAAAAATAAAGTTCAAATGGAACCATCAAGGATCATCAACCCAAAGATCGTTAAGTACCTATATACAACGGTATATAGTCTACCAGCAATAATGGAACCCTTCGTTCGCTTACCAGAACAAGATCAGAAGCTCAAATAGATTCTCTGGTTGTAGAGTAGAACTACCATTCATACAGACAAAAAATAGTCACCCATCTGATCAGGTTGACTACTTTCCTCATTCACATTGTAAGCGGCGTGGTCCCCAGAATTGGACCGCCAATCGACATATCTTGTGCTGTGATTCTAAGCTGTCGTGCGTCAAACGGTAGAAGAAAGTCCGGATGACACGCCATATGCACACACACACACACACAATTACTCAGCATTATTATCCCCCTCTTGCTCCTTCTCGGCTGCCTGCATAGCTTTGGTGATTCGCTCCCGCACAATCTCCCGGATCGCGTCGTTTGTACGCTGCTCCAAAATCTCCATCTTTGGCTCTAGATCCCTCTTCAAATCCCACGCTTCGCTTTTCGGTCGCATATCTTTATAATCTAACGTTGACATTGTTGCCTTTTTGAGTTTCTCCAGCGCGTCTTGTTGAATCTCCTCTGCTACCAACTCTACTGTCTCTTCCTCCGGCTGTTCATCCTGTCCTAGTTTTGCAGACTGTGTTTCTTTATCGTAATTTCGTGACACCACATCATTCCCTTTTAATCCACGTAACTGCGCAAGTCTCTTTTTACGTTCCTGTGCTTGTTCCTCAAGAGACATCTTGGTCGTAGTCGTGGTGGTGGTGTCTGTATGTCGGAGATGGAAAAATATTTCTTAAAGTGTCCCAAGCGTGTATTTCCATAATTCACCACAAAACCACACACTCACTACTTCACACAGGCATAATGGACGTGCCCGGATTGAACGATGATAGAAAAGATGGAACGCAAGTGGAAACAGTAGAGCTTCCAGCTGGTAGCGAGTGGCGATTCGAAGTAGATAATGTAAATAAATTAGAATTGAAGGTACGTGCTAATGCTCTTTATATGTGATCCATGTGTTACTAACAACAAAACAACCAACTAGCTTCTCTCTGGTACAGCAGAAATGTTCGGCACAGAACTGCCAATTGGCGCTGACTACGTATTCAGAGGCGTCAACGGGGCGATATATACCTGGCATGGCTGTAAATTCCAATACAACACCAACGGTGGTGAAATCAGCGAATACACTTCAGACGAAACACCAATGTCTACATACGCCAACCTACATTTCGCTCTAGAATCCAAACGACTCGAGAATGACCCACCCAGCGTCCTTATTCTCGGCCCTCGAAACAGCGGTAAAACGACCCTGGCAAAAATCTTATGCTCCTATGCAAACAAGGGAGGCGAACATTACCCCATGTATGTCAACCTGGATCCATCTGAAGGCGCATTCAGCACTCCTGGTGGGTTATCTGCTGCGCCAATCTCTGATATTCTAGACATTGAAGAAGGATGGGGGTTATCGCAGATATACGGTCCGGCAGTGCTACACCCAAAGAACCCTCTAGTATATTGGTACGGGTTGGAAAGTCCTCGACAAAACAGCACCTACTTCAAGCATATCGTATCACGACTAGCATTGGGCGTTCAGGCTCGACGAGATAACGACGCCAAAGTACGTCGGTCCGGTAACATTATCGACACGCCGAGCGCTATTTATGAAAAAGACCCTGGCCTGAGCGTCGTTACTAGTGTCGTGGCTGATTTCAAAGTCAACATAATCGTAGTGGTAGGCCATGAACGACTGTATTCTGATATCTCCAAGAAATTCAAGTCCAAGGCGACGGTGCTCAAAGTGCCCAAATCTGGTGGGTGTGTGGATCGAGACGATGTTTACATGCGACAAATCCAGAAACAATGTATCCACGATTACTTCTACGGGACTACGCGGCAGCCGTTTGCTCCGTATACGTTTACTGTCGATTACAAGGCAATTACAGTGTATCGAGTGTCCGAGGAGGATGAAGTGGATCATGATACTTCAGGAGTAGACATTGATGAACCTGTAGAAGGCGGAGGAGGTTCGAAATCGCAATTGATTAAACTGGAAGCGTCGTCGATTCTACAAAACTGTGTCATGGCGGCTGTAAATGCTGATCCTAATGATCCGCCTGAAATTGTCGCGCAGAGTGAAGTGGTCGGGTTTGTTCATGTTGTTGAAGCTAATGATGAACGACATAAACTCAAGGTTTTGATCCCGGTTACAGGACGTGTCCCTGAACGTCCATTCATCATTGGCGATTTCCGGTACCATGAGTAAAAATGTAAACTAGTCAGTATATATAATGTATATATATATGAATTTTTCTTTCTTAATTTATTATTTTTTTGCTAAGTATATATATATTAATCTAATCTAGCAGCTTGTAACAAAGATTCAAACGAAAATGGAGCATATGCTTTACCCTCACCTTCAAAGAACTTGGACATGGCTTCGACCCAGTGCAAACGCAAAGAATGCAACATGGCAGAGGTACCTTCCATGGCCACCAAGATACAGCAGGTAAGGACAAACCACATGCCGAATAAAAACACAGTCATGAGCACGCCACTGATACCAGTCATGCCAAAGGCATTGGAGAGGGTCATGTTCCACAACACAGAAGATAATTGCGCATGGGCCAAAGACAGCGCCCATAGACGCAGGTAGGATGCAGTATGAGAAATACAATTGAGACAGAATTCAATGGTATGAATGACTTGATGAATCATAATATCACCAAACCCTTCTTCATGGTGACCATCTTCTTCGTCATCATTATCTTCTTGCTCAGTGGCCGAACCTTCTAGTGAATCATCACCAACTTGCTCGTACTGGTGCTTTTGCATCTGCTTTCGCAGGTATAGAGGCTTGGCCAATAGAAGCCATGGGACGCAAATCAATGCGATTAGGACCAGGAAGATTTGGACGGTAGATTGGCCCGGGTACAACGGCTCATCTACTGTTCCTGGTGACAGGAACATGTTAATCAAGGTATTGAGCAAACTTGGTGGTTGTTCGCCAATTGCAAACCAGTCGACAGACCACTTGTACACAATCATGAGTGACAAGTAACCAAAGATACCTTGCATGAACAAGAGCCCTGGAATGAAATTACCAAGAATGTCAATCTTGGAGTCAAAGAATCGGTAATTGACCAAAGAGAACATGTAGGAATAAGTCATGTGGATGTACCCCATCAAGATGGAAAGTTTCATCTTGTAAGAATTGGTGAATAGCAAGTTGTTTTCAGTGCCATGCCAGGCAGGATCCAACCCAAATACATAGGTACCAACTTGCTTGGCAGTGATGGATTCACCGAGTTCCCAGTGGTCTGGCCATTTCCAACCAGACTTGAATAGAGTCATGGATAACGAGAAAATATCATTGTAGACCAACCCAGTGTAGATGGAATATGCACCCATCAACAATAGCACATATCTCCCGGAGTATGCCATATCAAAGATTTCATCTCGCTTCATTTTGGAAATTTTGGTTTCATTCAAAACCAAGGATAATGCAACACATAGCAAGATAATCCCATGGCCCAAATCACCAAACATGATAGCAAACATGAATGGGAAAGTGACAATAGTGGCAAGACCTGGATTAACTTCTCTATAGGTAGCAGTGGCATAGGCGTCCACAATGTTTTGGAATGCATCGGTGAATTTGTTAGTTCGGTGGAACGTTGGTGGCGTCTTATTGGTATTCAAAACATTCAACACTGAAGGAATATCAACCCCAGCATTTTGAGTAATTGTCTTTAGAGTTTGCTTGACGGACCCAATTTCATCTCGAGGGACCCAACCTTCAGCAATCAAGCATTTTCGATTTGGATCATAAATAAATCGATTCAACGCTTCATGGATCGCTTTCTCTTTAGCGATCATAACAGACCATGCTGAGATTCTCCCCGCAACAAACTCTAGTTCGGTACGTAGAGTCAACTTTGTGTTATCCAAAACCTTGTTGATATCTTCCATTTGTTTATTAGTAGTGTCAAGTTGTTCTTCTCGTAGTGACGCATCGCCGTCTACTGTGTACAAATTAGCGTCCATTGCTTCGCAACATCGCTTCACCACATTAACCAACTTTGACCCGTGGGTAAACACAGCAAATACAGTCTTTTTCACCCATCGCTTGTTCTTGCCGTCGTATAGTTCTTCTTCGATATCAGACGTTTTCATATAAAGATTACCTCTCAGCGATCTCCACAAGATTCTTGTCAATGCCGACAATTTAGTCTTTTCAATAACCCCGGCAACAAAGTTGACGTTTCGCATTGCTGGATTATCAGAGCTATGCTGTTGTTCTACATCATGATGATCATGTTCTTCTTCTTCATCATCACCGGCGGCTAGTAAAGGCGCAGCATCATCTTGTTGTCGATTAATAAAGCTTTGATTCGATTGAGCTTGATAAAAGAATTGACCAAACCCATGCAACACATGTCGGAATTCCTTCAACTGAGCTTGTCGATCTTGCAAGGTGTTTTCCGAATCCAACAATTGTTTGGTTCTGTCTTCGAAACTTGCCATCTTTTCTACCAATTCATCGATATCGCTACTCTTGGCGACACCATGCTCGTGGGTTGACGGTTTCACAGTAACACCTTCCTGCTCCATAGCGTCAGCCAAAAATCGGATCTGACGTTCCACTTCACCCAACTTTCGAACTTCCTTGACGAACGATCGTTGAAAAGAGTTTACTTTGGCGTTCAAATCTCGGAATTGAATTGTACCTAGTTCACCCAATGCAGACGTAACTTCCCGACCAATTTCCGTCGCAATATAGAGCTGGACCAAGTCCATCTCCGCGGACCCTATAATAACAGATCAGTTAGCATTACGCATATATCATGGCACATATCATGAAAATAAACTTACGAAAAATGGCCTCTTTGCCGTTGTTGCTCATTGTCAGTCTATATTAGGGCGCCCAATAAGGAGAGAAAAGAGTGAAGGAAAGAAAGTGGGAAGAGAAGAGAGTAAACAAAATCCCATTGTCTTTTGGGACTTGCACTTGCGCGCGCGCGACAGGCAAATCGGCCCTAATCGCCATTGGGGCTAAGACCTTCAAATTGGTATTAAAATCTCAGCCACACAAGAGTTATATGAATTTTTGTTTAGGGGAAATAGATAGGGAAGAAAGAGAGAGAGAGATAGAGAAAAAAAAAGATAGTTTATACAAGATGATTGTATGTATATATATATAATTTATTTTAAGCAGTAGTAGAAGCTTCAGTTTCTTCAGTCTTTTGCTTCTTGGCAGCTGGTTCACCATTCTGCTCAGCATGGTACTCTCGAATAATAGAGTCAACATCATCAATGTTCAATGATCGAATGTCACCCAACTTCTTAATCTTTTCAGTGACTTCCTTGCATTGGTTATCAGTCAAGTGCAAGTCAAGTTGATCAACACGAGACTTGATGGCGTTCCAACCAGTCAATCGGTTGGCGAAATGGATATATCTTGTCAAACCGAAATCACTTGGGTTAAGAATTTCATATGTAGATGGGTTGGCAAGAATAGCCTTGGCGTGGATACCAGCCTTGTGAGTAAAAGCACAGAACCCAGTAATTGGGTTGTTGAATGGAATATTGACTTGAACAGCTTCGGCAACCAAGTTTTCCAAATCTCGAAGCTTATGCAACTTGTACTTGGACATGACGTATTCACGATCGGCAGCAATCATTCGAGCCATCAAACCACCCAATGGAGTGATACCGTTTCGTTCACCAATACCCAGCACAGAAACGTCAATCAAGTTGGCACCAGCTTCCAAAGCAGTGTATGCATTGGCAATAGCACAACCAGTGTCATTATGGAAATGGCATTCGATATCACAAGACACAATAGACTTTAATGTTCGGACCAATTCATAAACTTGTCGAGGATTAGCACACCCGACAGTATCAGCGATACCAACTCGGTTAACACCAATCTTGTCAACAGTTCGATAAATATTCAGCAAATCAACCAAATCTGATCGGAAAGAATCTTCAGAAGAGAATCGAATTTCGATACCATGCGACTTGACAAATTCAATAACCTCCACAGCAGACTTGGCAATGTAGTTCATGTCCTTACCATGAGAGTATTGCCGTAGGAATTGAGAGGTACCAATAACTACATCGACACCATCAACACCGGTAGCAACAGCCAACTTGGCGTCATCCATGTGGCATCGAATATGGGTCAAAATCTTGGCCTTCAACCCAAGCTTGCAAATAGCTTCACAATCCTTTCTTGACTGTTCAGAAGCAGCTGGAGAAGTCAATTCAATATAATCAACACCAAAGTCATCTAGAGCCTTGGCGATTTCAATCTTCTTTTCGGTATCAAAAAAGGCGTTGGCGAATTGTTCACCTTCCCGTAGTGTGGATTCAATCAGCTGGAACTTGCCTACGTTAGACAAGAAGTCCTGTGGATTTGGGCCATATGGGTTTGACCGCACGACACCCACATCGCTAGCTTGTTCTTGTTGTTGTGGTTGTTGCTGCTGTTGTTGTTCTTCGTTATTGCACATTTTGTTTTTGTGTGTGTTTATGTTTATACTATCTTTTTAAGTCTAGTGAAAGAAGAGAGAGAAAAAGGAAAGGGAAGAAAAATGGCTGTATTTAAAATCTTTTTCCGGGACTTATGACTCTAATTAATTTGATGAAAAATTTCACTCTTTTGACGCTGTCTCCTGCCAGGATTTTTGTTTCTTTTAGTCATAGTTCGATGCTTAGCGCGCGCTTAAGGCCCAGGCCCCCTCCCTCTTCAAAGCCTCACCATATTCTACAAACCACAAACCGTCAATTGTCAGCAGCAGCAGCTTAATCCGGGACGGTATTGCTTTTTTTGGCGTGATCGGCCGACCTTCCGATCCCGGACCTGGATTTACGCCCACACAAGTGTAAACCACAGAACAACATCTAAGCGCCCAAGAAGGGTCTGCCATCTTGTTGTCTTTGTCGTTGCGTTGTTATTGTTGGTGCATGTTTACTTCACAAACCCGGGGGCCTACAGAAAACGGACCGGGGGGCGCTGTCGGACTATATAAAAGTACCATCACTTCCCGCTGGATTTTTTCTAAAACGTAGCTATTTTCTCTACTAGGCAGCCAGGCACATATTTATATAACAGCGCAAATTTCTGGCAGCGCAGCAGCGAAAAAAATATTTCATCGACAAAAACAAAAAAGTAAAAAAAAAAAGAAGGACTGGATGGAATTGCTTTGATCTGGTTTTAGAATCGTCATTTTTTTTTTTTTTTTTAATTTATTTATTTATAAACCGAAATAAAACTAAAAGGGGAAGATTATTCGGTTTTTTTTATTATCGTGATTGTGGAGGAAGTGATTTGATTTATAATTTGCATTGGTATAGACAGAAAATATACAAATGTCAAGGTACGTTGGGCGGCAGTTTTTCTTTGCATATGATGATTTTACACGGAATTGAATTTACTAACACATCATCTCATTTTTTGTCTTTAGGCTTGACCGACTCGTATTGTATGGAACAATGGATAGCAACACAATTGAAGAAGAGTTCACTAACATTTTAATTCGTTTTGTTTAGATTATTGGATACGGGATCGTCCACCTTTGTACGCAACACAGCTGCGGATCAATTGGCAGATGTGCAAAAGAACCACCCTGAAGACTTGCTCAATCTTCTAAGTAGAGTCTTTCCATATCTACGATCAACAAAATGGGAAACTCGTATAGCTACAGCACGAGCAATTGGTGGTATTGTCAAGAATGCCAGTAAATGGGACCCCAACTTGGACGATGATGGAGACGCCGACATGGACGTGAAACAAGAAGACGTAAAACAAGAGGACGTGAAACAAGAAGATGTAAAGCAAGAAGGAGGAGGTGAAGTCGACGTGAAAATTGGTGAAGGGGAAGAAGAACGACTCAACTTTGACATGTTTGATTTGAAAAGCGTCATTTCGTATGGTAATAAACTATTAGGGTCTGCTGGCAAAGAGTACGACGACCCATGGGCTAATCTAGATTCGGTCGAAAAGCTACGGATGCAAAAGCTCAGTCTGAAGAAGAAGATGGGGTTGGGTGGTGAATATATGGATGATGACGTTTTGAACGAGATAGATATGAAACAGGCAACTCCACCACCGTCCGCAACACCAGCACAGACACCACAACGAGAAGTCAAGAAAGAAGAGGTCAAAGAAGAACAGAATACACACAGTAGAGACCCAGTGCCTCCACCACCACAGCCGGTGCAGAATGCCAGAATGCGAGCAATGGCTAAACGACGAGCTAAAGCCGGCGCCAAAGCTGCCAGTAATAAGGTGCGAGTAGTTGACTTATCTTCTAGTTCCGCATCAAGGCGAATGGATCGGGAACAACCATCACCATCATCTGCTGGTTCTGGCAAGGCGGAAGTCAAGAATGAATATGATATTACCGAACAGGGACATAACGATAAAGTGGTAATTGAAAACAAGGCGCCGGCAGTACCACAACTGGTAGCCATGAGCGCCAGTGCGGAACGACTATGGCCATTCGAAGGGTTTTGCGAACTATTGATGCTGGATTTATTCGATGCCAACTGGGAAACGCGGCACGGGGCAGTGTTGGGGCTGCGTGAAGTGTTGAATATTCATGGTGCCGGAGCAGGCCGAATTCGTGGCAAGAGCAGAGCAGAGAACGATCGACTCAATGAAGCATGGTTGGAAGACTTGGCAATTCGTCTTACTTGTATATTTGCATTAGATAAATTTGGCGATTTTGTATCTGACCAGGTGGTTGCTCCGGTACGTGAATCAGCGGCGCAGACATTGGGCGCGTTACTGAAACATGCTTCAAAGGCAGTGGTTAAAAAGACATTTGTACAGCTGAGGAAATTGGTATTGCAACGGGATTTGGATATCAAGGTGCAGATTTGGGAAGCGTGTCATGGTGGTATGCTGGGGATTCTGTACCTGGTGACGGTGCGTAATGATGTGATTTTGAGCGACCAAGAATGTTTTGATGGGTTGATTGAGTGTATATTACATGGGTTGAAAGAGAGCGATGATGATGTGCAGGCTGTCAGTGCTGCGGCGTTGGGTCCCGTCGCAGAGCAGTTTGTGACACAACGCGGTGAAGCGATTAGTGGGTTGTTGAATGTGATTTGGGATTGTTTGAGGGATTTGTCGGATGATTTGTCTGCATCAATTGGTAATGTGATGGATCTACTTGCCAAGTTGTGTACATTTAGTAAGGTCTTGCAAGTGATGCGTGATGAAGCTGCTAATGACAGTTCAAAGGCGTTTGTCAATTTGGTGCCATTGTTGTATCCATTCTTGCGGCATTCTATTACTAATGTAAGGAAATCTGTACTCAAGGCGTTGTTGACGTTTTTGGATATGGAAGGTGAAGCGGCTCGAGAATGGATTAATGGACGGTTATTGCGGCTGGTATTTCAGAATTTACTGGTGGAACAAAACCAGCAGGTACTGGATTTGTCGTTGGAAGTATGGAATAAGCTTCTAGACGAGCTGGTGCAGAAGCAAGATCAATCGTTCTCTGCATTGTTTGCCGAACATATCAGTCCATTGATGACATTGACAATGACTCCAATTGGGTCCTCGCGACAAAACTACAAGATGGATACTTCATTGTTTATTAAACCATCGGGTAATCCTTACCAATTGAGCAACAACAACAAACGAAAGGCAGAAACATCCATGCATGTGAATATCGACAACCCAATGTTCCTAGGTGATGTGATGCTAGTGGGGTACACTGTGTTTTTGCGTACAAAGATTGCAGCATGTAAAGCATTGGGTCGTGCCCTGTCGCTGTGTGATGAATCTCAACTTGGTAACGTACCAAAGGAGTTGTGCTCGTATCTATCATCCATGTTTAGCACCCAGCGGCTCTGTGCATCGCTTATCATGGAAGAGTTTGGTAAACATGGTGGGTCGTCGCCAATGTATGCTGATGAACTCATGAAACTGCTAACGAGTGATAACGAACCAATGTACCGAGACTTGACACCGTACCTGAAGGCAGTACAAGCACAATGCCAGGCTCTATTCACGGTGTTTGTGGAAAACGGCAAACTATCTCGCAACAAGCTGCCGACGTTGGCTGTCGTAGTACAAGGCGAAGCGGATGCAGGTCCCGACGCCTTCTCGCCAGAACAAGCCGATAAAATCGCCAATGAAACATTTGAAAAGCTCAAAAAGAGTTTGTCGACAAGTTATCGAGTCACTGCATCTCAAGCACTGGCTGATGCGCATCGAAACCTTGTACATGCTATTGAAGAAGCCAAGGATGTCAAGAATGCTCGAACAGTGTCGATTATGGCGTCGGCGGCTGCTGCAGTGTATGTGAACTTGACGGAACTGCCCAAGAAGTTGAATCCAATTATCAAGAGTTTGATGGAGAGTGTCAAGTGTGAAGAGAATATTCAGCTTCAAACACGTACAGCCAAGTCTATTGCATCATTAATTGCGAGGTTCCTTGAGAAGGGTAAGACGGGCCCAGCTGATAAAGTCGTCAAGAACTTGTGCGCGTTCCTATGCGTTGATACCAGTGAAGTGCCTGAATTTCATCTTAATGAAGGGTTTGAAGATACAATCTTGTCGTTACGAAAAGAAGATTCCAAGGTGGATGCAAGTTTGACGCGGCAACGGGAGGTTAAGCAGGCGAGAATCAAGCGGCAGGGTGCAGACTTGGCGTTGCAGCATATCAGCGCCTTGTTTGGCAGCGAGCTGTTTAATAAAGTGCCAAAGTTGAAGGAATGTTTATTCGACGCATTGAAGCATAGCACAACAGAGACAGATCTAAAGGATCCACAATCGACGATAGGTCAAGAGATTATTGACTCGTTGTCGACTATTCGGTCCCTACTGCCACATGTCGACCCATCACTTCATTCGGAGTTTTTGCAGTACTTTGAACCGATCCAAGAAATCCTCAAGTCCAAGTACGCCGTGCTTCGGTACGCCGCCGCCAAGTGCTTTGCTACGGTATGCTCTGTCATTACTCTTGATGGTATTTCCTCGCTGGTGGATAAAGTCCTGCCAATGGTTCCAAACGCACTCGACTTGCATGTACGACAAGGTGCTATTGAGTGTATCTACCACTTGACTATTACCATGGGCATTGATATTCTACCATACGTAGTGTTCCTGATCGTACCAGTT
>JAKTQM010000669.1:31679-58690 GCA_030558825.1 Blastobotrys niveus
CTTTCCCTACCATACGTTGTGTTCCTGATCGTTCCAGTTTTAGGTCGAATGAGCGATGCTGACAAGAACATTCGACTCATTGCTACTACTACATTTGCATCTATCATCAAACTGGTTCCATTGGAATCTGGTATCCCAGATCCACCAGGCATGTCCCAGAAACTGCTTGAAGGTCGAGACCGAGAACGAGAGTTTATCTCGCAGATGCTCGATGTATCCAAGGTCAAGAAATTCGATTTACCCGTGGCGATTAAAGCGGATCTTCGAAAGTATCAGCAAGAAGGTGTCAACTGGCTGGCGTTTTTGAACAAGTATCATCTACATGGCATTTTGTGTGATGATATGGGTCTAGGTAAAACGTTGCAGACGATTTGTATTGTAGCAAGTGACCATCATTTACGAGCACAGGAACACAGCAAGACGCAGTCACCCGAAACACGACGATTACCATCGTTGATTGTTTGTCCACCATCGTTAACAGGTCATTGGCAGCACGAGTTCAAGACATATGCTCCGTTCATGGACGTTATGTTGTACGTGGGGAATCCGACTGCTCGTGCCCAGATTTGCAGCAATTTCAACCGGTATGATGTCGTTGTCACGTCGTATGACATTGCACGAAACGATGCATCGATTATTGCTGGTCAAAACTGGAACTACTGTGTGTTGGATGAAGGTCATATTATCAAGAACGCTGCGTCTAAACTGACCAAATCAGTCAAGACCTTTACTGCTAACCATCGACTCATCTTGTCTGGTACACCAATCCAGAATAACGTGCTAGAACTATGGTCATTATTCGATTTCCTAATGCCTGGGTTCTTGGGCACCGAAAAAGTGTTTAATGAACGGTTTGCAAAGCCTATCGCAGCGTCTAGAAACGCCAAGAGCTCAGATAAGGACCAAGAAGCCGGTGCGTTGGCATTGGAAGCATTACACAAGCAAGTACTTCCATTCTTGTTACGACGGCTCAAGGAAGATGTGTTATCTGATCTACCACCAAAGATCATCCAGGATTACTACTGCGAGCTCAGCGATCTGCAGAAACGGCTGTATGAAGATTTCGCCAAGAAGCAAAAGGGTAGCGTTGAAGTAGACGACAAGGAAGGCAAGCAGCATGTATTCCAAGCACTACAGTACATGCGAAAGCTATGTAACCATCCAGCACTTGTTGTCAATCCAAAGCATCCACAATTCGAATCAGTGACCAAGAGCTTGACTGCCAAAAAGCAAAGCATCCGTGACATTTGCCATGCACCAAAGCTACAGGCTCTGCAAACGCTGCTTAATGATTGTGGTATCGGTGCCTCGGACGCTGGTCCTACTTCTCAGCATCGGGCATTGGTGTTTTGCCAACTCAAGGATATGCTGGATATGGTGGAGAATGACCTGCTCAAAAGCTCATGCCGAATGTATCCTACATGCGTCTAGACGGGTCGACAGATGCCAAGGACCGACACGGTATAGTCCAACAGTTCAATGGTGATCCATCGATTGATGTATTACTACTAACGACACATGTCGGTGGTCTTGGGTTGAACTTGACTGGTGCTGATACCGTCATTTTTGTGGAGCACGATTGGAACCCAATGAACGATTTGCAAGCCATGGACCGAGCGCATCGAATTGGTCAAAAGAAGGTGGTCAATGTGTACCGGTTAATCACGAGGAATACTCTGGAAGAAAAGATTATGGGTCTACAAAAGTTCAAGTTGAACATTGCGTCAACGGTCATTAACCAGCAGAATTCCGGGTTGGCATCAATGGATACTGATCAGATTTTGGATTTGTTTGATGTGCCAGATCCAGAATCGTTGGCGCCAAATGCAACAGGTAACAATGGTACTGCGGCTGCTGCTGCTGCTGCTGCTAATGCGGAGGAAGGAGTGTTGGATGAAACGGGTCAATTGAGCAAGACTGGTAAGCCTAATCCGATTGCTGAACTGGGCGAGTTGTGGGATGAGAAGGAATATGAAGAAGAGTATAATCTTGATAATTTCATTGCTAGTTTGAAAGTGTAGTTAGACTATATTTTTTGCATTTGCTAATAAATTTTTTGTTCTATGATTGATACTGTATTTTTGGTTGAGGGGTCCCAAAAAATCTCAACACACAATTTTTTCATCAACACCATCTTGTTATTCCACCAATGTATTCATCGTATATATCCGCTACACCGAAACCTACATCTAGAACCACCACTCCAGCACCTACAGCACCAGCAGCAGCGCCGCCTGCTCCTGCTGTACCGTCAACTGAAGCTAATCCCGAACAAATTATGACAATGATTGAACAACTCGACCTACTTCAAATGACCCAGGAGCTAATGGAACGCGTTACTGAAGGAAAACTATCCGTTAAGGATCTCCACAATGAAGCCGGCCCTATTCGAGTGAAAATCAATAAAGTCAAGGCAGGTCTACAGCAATTGGAAGGGTTACATGAAGATTTACCGACTCGATTACAAAAGATTGAAGAATTAGAGTACCGAGTGGCTAGGAAACGGGAGTTGCTGCGTCGGTTCCAGAATGTTATGGGCATCACCGATGAAGAAGCTGCCGGTGGTAATGGTTCAACCAACAAGCATGAAGAATCAACTCAAGATATTGATATGACAGCAATGGGTGAATCGATCTCATTAGGTCCTCCAAGTGAAGAAGCTATTGGCGAGCCGATGGATATCGAACTTTGATGAAGATTGCACATGACTTTTGACAAGTCCCGTGACTTTGATCTTTTCTAGAAGGTTTATTAAATGCTGACTGAGACCAAGTTATGACGTTTTTTGTATGCGGTTATCAGCGCTTGGGAATTTAATTAAAAACACACAACAACATCACAAGGGAAACACCGCCAACCATTGTCTCTGTGTTTTTTCCCTTAAAAACTACTCTTTTTTTTATTCGAAGGAATTATTACTCCACAAAATCAAAACAAAAAAACAAATCATCACCAACTTTCCTATTACTTTATTCCTATCCATTCACTATCAATCAAACATGGCTGACCTCCATAACGAGCAGGCATCTGCTGCTACAGCACCGCCACAGGCACCGCCTCTCGCTCCTCCATCGCTCGAAGTATCTCCAGCACAAGTCACTGCACAACTTTCTCTACCCGACCATTCAACACAATCCAATAACAACTCTAATAATGACTTTTCTAGTACTCGAGCTTCCATTGATAGTGATAGCGACTACCAATCTGTCAACATGAACTACAATTCCAATAACAACTCCAACTCGAATACCAACACCAATGCATCTACGTCGTCGCAGCAACAAACCCCTTCCCGGCCGTTAAGCCGCTCCTCTAGCACGTTTAGTGCCCTGAGCACCACAGCAACCAAAGATGGTGTAGAAGGGAAACGAATCCGAAGATTTCATGATCCACTAGGGTATGCCAAGTGGCTGAAGGAAACACAGCATCAGTCAAGTGGCAGTGGAGCTAGAAGTAATAGTAGCCAGCGATCAGATGGTGGGTATACCAATCCGGAAGATGAACTTGCGTCTACTACAAGTGGAGGGTTTTATGATGAAGATGAGTATAATAGCAGCAATGGCACCCATACCGAAGACAATTCGCCTATTCCTGCTCCAAATGTTCCGTCTGGGCCACCAGTGACATTAAACGAAAAGATTCGGTTGTTACGTACCGGGTCTGTTAGTGGTAGTACTCAACGCACTGGCCAGGAGTATATCCCGCCTGATCAAGTATTGGATGATGATGATTATGCTTATGAACAAGAACGTCATCGATATGAGCATGAACAACAACCAGAAGAATAAAAAAAATGAAAACACACGACTTTACCTATTTATTATTTTATGGTTTGTATTTGACACTCTAACAAACTTCAAGCCGTTATAAAAAAAAAAGCAAGAGTACCTAGTATTATCAAAGTGCGATTCCTAGTATTACCAATTATCATTATCAATACAAAAATAACGTGAGATAAGTAACTGTTACGTCACCTGACTTTGCTCTCCCCCGGTGCGGCGCACGAAAAAGCGAAAATTTTGATCCCAACAAGCTCCCCCAGCACCCGCTTAAAGAGAGCGCTTAAGTGATCCCAATTAACTTTGCAATTTTTTTTCGCTCGCTCGTTCTTTGGTAAAAAATCTTTCACTCCAACCCTTCCCTACTCCATCCTAGACTGATACTCTAACCAACAGCTTTTTTCAAGGATGGCACTCGATTATTCTAAGGTTACTGCATTTCCAGGCACCGCGCCAAAGGAACAACCAACCCTGTGCGACACCTTGGCCCAATACCCAGTCATTGGCCAAGTTTGTGAAACGATCCGAACAGTACAAGCACGACGAAAGGCATTGAACCTACCAAACCCAGGTACTATCGAAAACATCACCAAGGAAACCTCCAAGGATGTGTTCTTGAACAATTATTTCTTCACCGGTTTGCGTGCCGATCTCAACAAGTCGTTCTCCATGAACCCAGCTTTCCAAGTATCGCACTCATTCAGTCACGGCAGCCCAGTGATGCCATCTTATGGTATTGCCGCGTTTTACGGTACCGACAATGTCTTGATGCAAGGTAACATGGATGCCGATTACTCCTTGTCTGGTCGACTTCACTACGGCTGGTGCCGAGACGTTGTGTCCAAGGCCAATATTCAAATCGCCAATGGTCAACCATCCATGTTGCAATTGGAACAAGATATCAAGGGCTGTGACTACTCGCTCAACTTCAAGTCTCTCAACCCATCGGTTCTTGACGGCGGGTTCACTGGTGTTGTGACCGGTTCCATCTTGCAGTCTTTGACTCCAAAGCTTGCGTTGGGTTTGGAAGCTATTTATTCTAAACAGTTGGCTGCGTACCCAGCCGACGCTGCTGTAAACTACTATGCTCGATATGTGTCCAACGACTGGGTTGCTGCCTTGAACATGCAAGCTTCCGGGTCCGTGTTGGCTTCATTCTATCGAAAGGTGTCTGATCGTGTCGAAGCCGGTGTTGAAACTTCGATCAGTGTTGGTAGCCAACAACAAATGTTGATGGGCTTGCCACCATCTATTGAAGCTCAAACCACCGTGGGTGCCAAGTACGAATTCCGACAATCCACATTCCGAGGTCAAATCGATTCTACTGGTAAGGTGTCTTGTTTGTTGGAACAACGAGTGTTGCCAGTCATGGCCATCACTTTTGCCGGTGAAATTGATCACTATTCTCAAACTCCACGAATCGGTGTTGGTATGCAATTGGAAGCTGGTGGTGAAGAAGTTTATCAGCATGCCGAAGCTAATGGCATCACCCAGCCACGACCGCCAATGTAAGATAATTCTATATAATTAATATCATGTTTGAGTTTGTACATAGACAATAATGCAAAAGAATAATCCTTAGCGTTATAACCCTCCCTCTGGTCCTCCATGACCATACGTTACATAACTTATTAATAAAGAAATTCCTTTTTTTTCTATTCGTTACTTAAGTTCATAATAAATAAATACAATAATTTAGCTACTACCGTTTGGCTGCCCATGGGGACACTTTATTCCACAATCGCCAGCCCATATACCCAGACACAGTCTTTGCCTGATGATAAAAATCGGCTTGAATATCTACATGATACGGTTCTTTATGCCGAATCGGATGTCGAGCTGTTTGAGACGAATGTCCCTGGCCATGTCCCTGACTCTTTGACCTCTGTCGTCGATGATGTTGCTGTTGCTGTTGTCGAAAGTCGGCTGGGTGACGGCTGATTCCGTCATAATAATCCTTGTTCCAGTATGATTGTGGATGGGAACTGTTACTGCCGGATAGCTTTGGAATATATGACGCAGAATAGAGCGTCATTTGCTCCATCTTGTCTGATAAATAATTGGAGGACGAGGACACCAAGTCAGTGGTAACTTGGGATGCCCATGATACATACCCCGGCTTGGACGGGGGGAACTGGTAGTTTGGAATAGGGTATCCGGATATTTCCAACCAGTCGTCCTCCATTGGCTTGAACCGCAGCGGGATTGTCGAGCTTAGAATGTTGTTACGAGTGGCTAGCGGTACGAGAGGATGGTTGATATACGATTGAGATGTGGTGGAAGCCGGCGGTAGTAACGGCGTCGTGTTGGCCGTGTCGGTAGTGGTGGTATCAATAGTTTGGCTGTCACTAGCGTTAGTTCTAGTCGTTTCAACCGATGAGGTGCTAGTAGTAGTAGAGGCTGAAGATAGCGTAGGCGATGAAAACTGCTCCTGTTGAGACAAGGAGGATGGTTGGCTCTGCTTTTCGGCCGCTAGTATTGGTGAAGGTGGTGGTGGCGCTGCTGTTGCTGCGAGCGTAGTGTCGTCGGATTCATCTGGACTGAATCGTTCCAAGATACGATCAAGAGTTGAGGCGGATGAAGAGTAAGAATCTTCATCCGGATGTCCTTCGTTATCGCTTTCAGGTGGTGGCGTAGGTGGCCGCGATGATGATGATGATATTGCTGTTGTTATTCGCGGAGATGGAGCTGCTGGTGGTGACGGCGGCGGCGGTGGAGGTGGCGGCACAGTATCTCTATAATAACACGTCTCATCAAATACTTGCTCTAGATTGGATTCAAGAAACCCATGGGCCCCATAATCGTTATCATCATGAGGCAGTTCGATACGCCAGTACTTGCCAGGTATAGGCTGCGGCAGAACAAACTCATTCACGTCCGTGCGCCAGGTACGAAGCTTTGGCAAGATTGGATGAACAAACGAGCCGCAACGGATAAAAGCTGCTTTTTTACCCAGCATTTTATATACTTGTAGTTCCCCCTTGGCGATCGTCTCCACCTTGATACGGTTCGTCTTTGCTGGTGGCGAGTCCCAGTCGGTATGTTTTCTAAACGTGCTGAATTGTTGTAATCTTACATTAGATCCTGAAAATAGAATAATTTCATCTTCACCTTCTTCGTCGTCGCCATTATTACTTGCTCCAGATGATGAGTGTGAATCGTTTAAACTTCCACACGATTTCGTTCCTATATTCATACCCATGCCCATCCCGGTAGCGCGTATCTTTTTGCGCTTTGCAACAGGCGAAGTATTTGCACTACGATCACTATCACTTGAACTCGAACTCCATGACCTGCGATTGCGTAACGTTTGTTGCGAAATGCTGTGCTTTGGCCCTATGATACCGCTCTTCCTCCTTTTACTCTCCATTTTCCTATTTTCCCCCCTAGTGTTCTTGAAGAATTAGTAAAAAGAGGAGATATAACAGCTAGCTTCTTTTAAGCTGTAAGACTTGGCGTGTATTTCTTAGTTTAAGACTTTGTAGACTTAGGTTGAGGTCGTCGTGTCAAGAAGATGAAGATTAGAAACGCGGGAAGAAAGAAGTAAGTTATAAGAAGAAAAAGGGAACGTGAAACAAAGTGTCAAAAAAAGTGGCCCGCCCGATGGATGGATGATTAACAACTTTTTTTTTGGGGGCGAAGATCGGTTCTTGTCGCGGGGGAAAGAGAGAATACGGCACAATATTTAAGATTAATTCGGCTTTGCTCCCTATTTTTTTTGTGCTTGTCCGAACTAAGAGGGGGGATTTCTTTATCTTATGAACAGAGACAAATTAGTTCAACAAAGATGAAAATTTTTAAAAGTTTCTCGCTTTTGATTTCGGTTAATTAATTTTGTTTGTTTAAAAGTCTAATAAATAAAGAGAACAGCGAAAAATCTAGCAGCTTTATTATCGCCACCGGAGGCGTCCAAGATCAAGTATTTGGTCTGGGCACGTTTTTCTTTATATTAGAGGATCAATTGTATAAATCGAGCAGGTGTTTTTGGTCTTAAGAACAGATCGGGGCATGTAGTACTAGTACCCTTTTACGATCGCGTTTTTTGTGTCTTTAAAACTCACACGGATAAAGTAACACATATCCAATATTATAGATCGATGGTAATCATCAAGGCGTGCTGAGCTTTTCACGAGCCGGATCTTCGATTATAATCTAAATAAAGTGAGGGGTCCCTCTCCATTCGTCATCATCGGGGGATTCATGAAATAAGGGGTGAACTTTGTCATCTCAGTAAATGTTCATTAATACGAAAAAGTTCTAATAGAAAACAAGGTGGCTGGTCATTTATTGTCTTATAGTATCATCGTCATATGCTATAGTTTAACAGCCTCGGAGTCCTACAGCCGCAAAGCTTAAACGCCGCACAACCATTCGGGCTGGGAAGTTTAAGCGCCGCACCGCAACAAAAATTTCAAAGCAGAGCAGCACGATTCAACTTAGACTTCTTATAGAAACGATACAATGCTAGCAGCTAAGAGAATTCCAGCGGTGAGAAACACTGCTAGATGCATCCGATCCGTTCGGTTCAACAGTACAGAAAGCAAAAACCCAGACTTGATCAAAGTATCGCTGGAAGATGAAAACCCAGACGTCAAGAACTTTTTCAATTACACTTGGGGCCGATGGATCGTCAACGACGAACAAGAACGAGCTAAACGAGAAACCAAGTTTTCGCTCAAGGGGCTAGTCGAAGTACTTAAACGTGACGTTGGTGCTGAGACTAAAGCTCCGGAGAATGCCGAATTGGAAGTCAAAACTATTACGCCGCACCATGAAGGTAAGCATCATAAAGTTTATAAAGTTGATCTAGCTGATGGACGAAGTTATGCTTTGCGAATTCCATATGCTATCGGACATGAAGAGTTTCGACAGGCACGAATGAAGAGTGAAGTTGCCACAATTGATTTCTTGAAGAAACAACATGGTATGAATATCCCAGAAGTGGTGACCTGGAACTCGTCGCAGTCTTCATATACCAACATGGTGGACAATGCGTATACTCTGTCGCCGTTTGTTCATGGTGATTTGCTTATGAAACAATGGAATCCTGCTCATGAAGATATCCAATTCAAGAGCAACACGATTAAGCCAGTGGTGGATTTCATGGATAAACTCGTTGCCACCAAGTTCAACAAGTTTGGGTCATTGTATTTCACCGAAGACGTGGAATCAAAGTATCAGAACGATGCACCATTTGAAGGCGGCGAACTAGCTGATCGATACCGAATTGGTCCAACTACCGAGTCTCGGTTCTGGAAGGGGTCGCATGCTGACGTTGGCGCTGCGTTCCGAGGACCGTTTAATACTGTCCAAGAGTACTTGGAGGCCACTGCTGGTGTTCAGTTGGCATACGTCCAAGAAGCTCTAGCTAAAGGTGCTCCTGCCGATACTTACACCAAGGCACGAGAAATCTACGAACGGTATGCCAAGATTGTATCGCAGCTTATCCCGGAAGCAGCGGCTGATCCAGATTCCAAAATGTTCTCGCCACGGCTTCATCATCCAGATTTGTCGCCATTGAACGTGCTGGTAGATGATGCCAAGACTCCTCATTTACTTGACTTGGAATCCACAGCAATCCGGCCATTTGCACTACATGGACCACCACGATTCGTGCAGCATAAAGGTCCAAAGATCTTCAAGCTTGAAGACGTGCCAGAATTCGACAAGTTGAAGGAATCCGAGCAACGGGCAGTGAAACATTTCATGGCACAGACACAAAACCAGTTTGCATTCGAGTACTTGTTCCGACAGCTGGGTGTATCTGATGAATTGTTCACGGCGTTTTTGCCAGGTATGAAACGACGACAGCAGCTGGTCGACACTGCATTGAACACTACTGCTGAGTCTGCCCAGGATTTGTCGTACGATCAAGCAATGTTGTCCCAGGAATGGCCATACTTGGGTATCGAACAAGAGTTCCCTGCTACCTATTCTGAAGCGGAATTTGAACAGGTTGCCAAGGATACCTATGCGTGGAACAAGAAGATTCTTGAGAATCCGTTCATGGAAACTAAAGGATGGGTACCAACAGATACATTTGAGTTGTTGGTCGGGCAAGGATTGTTGGTTAAACAAGATGATGGAAATTATAAATATGTACCACCTAAATAAGAGACCTTTTTTATATACTGTATATAAACACACAAAAGCTTTTTTTTAAAGAACAATTAGATATGGGTAAATGAAAAAAAGAAGAAAATGAAAGGGAAGGAAGTTTATACCTTCTTTCGGCCAGCCAACATGTCGCAAATTTCAAGCATGTTGTTCCAATGAATCTTCTTTGGACGACGAGTCTTGACTTCCGTCTCGCAATCCCACAACTGTCGAACAGAGGTAAACACAAGCTTGGAGGATCGAATACCCACCACAGCATACATACCGTCTTGTTCTTCAACAGTCTTTTCTCGCAACGATTGTTGTTCTTCCATAAACTCGACACATCGGATAGCCAATCGAGTAGCTCGGACTCGGTCCATTGGCGATGGGTTACCACCTTGTTGAACATGGCCTGGAACAGCTGCTCGTGCTTCAAACTTGTTTTCAGATTCGTTTCGCAAGATATCCACCAAAGTATTGGTACCAAATGTATCAGATGCCATTTCATTTCGAAGCACCAATCGTCCGGCTCGGTTTCGGCCATTATCATTGAGGAAGCATTCCTTGAGGTAATCAATATCGGAAGTCAATTGTTTCAACGAAATACCTTCTTCTGGAGTGTAGACAGCATGTGCACCAGTGACGAGACCAGCGTACGCAGAGACGTACCCACTTCGACCACCTTGCAATTCAACAACAAAGACTCGTCGTCGAGTAGACGAAGCAGATTGCTTGATAACGTCACAATAATCGACCAAAGCGTTCAAACATGTATCGGTACCCAACGAGTATTCAGTACCTGGCACATTGTTGGAGATGGTGGCTGGCAAGCAGCACATTGGGATTCGGAACGCCGGATAAGCAGATCGAGCTTGTTCGAGCTGGTGTAGAGAAACGTAGGCTTCAAACCCACCAATAATAATCAACCCATCAAAAGCATACTTTTGGAAATAATAAGCAATCATGCCAAAATCAACATCTGGAGTGTTTCGGTTGGTACCAATTTCACACCCACCTCGAATAGTCCATTGTTCGACATCGAGCCAGTTGATTTCTCGTACAGATTCATGTCGGCACAACCCAGTGAACCCGTTATGAATAGCATATGGCTTGTGGCCTCGTGAGAAACAGTAACATGCGGCGGCTCGAATAGCAGCGTTCATACCACCTGCTGGTGCACCAACGTTGATAATAGCAATCTTGAGTTTCTTATCGGCTGGGTTCTTGGCAATTTCATTATCAGCACTGTTAATAGCCAAAAAGTTTCGCAAATGTTCAGTAAATTCGGAATCTCGCAAGCTCATGGCTTTTTCAAATTGCTTGGCCTTGATGGCTTCGGCAACACTGCCAGTCAACTTGACTGCATCAACCAATGGTCGTCGGACAACCTTGTTTTCGTCCAACCCAATCATTGGGGATGGAGTATCTGGAGTCAAACTCATGATAGCGTCCACGGCTTCCACACCTTGCAAAGTAGCCAGCAATCTATCAAATGCAACAGCAGTACCACCACGTTGAACGTGACCCAGCGTAGTAATTCGAGTATCCAATCCCAAATCGACAAGAGCGTCCTTGACCATTTCTGGAGTAATTGGGTTCAAATCATCGTCAATGGCACCTTCAGCGACAATAACAATAGTTTTTCGCATACCCTTTTCACGATGTCGGGACACAATCTTGTTCATATTAGCAGCCCATTCCGAACTCTTTGGTGGTTGTTCTGGAATGAAAATATAATCTGCACTGGTAGCAATACCAGCCATCAATGCCAACCAACCGCAATGTCGACCCATAACTTCAACAACAAATGCTCGAGAATGTGACTGGGCAGTGGCATCAATATAATCGACACATTGACAAATTCGGTCCAATGAAGAGTAAGCACCAATAGTAGCGTCAGTAGAGCTCATATCGTTATCAATAGATCCGACCAACCCACAAATATACAAATGTTCATGACCAGCAATTTCTTCCTTGGTAGCTTTACCAGTATCAATTAATTCCTGAATCAAACTTGGCCATTCAGCTCGGAATCTATCGGCACCTGTCAATGAACCATCACCACCACAAACAACCAATGCGTCGATCCCGGCCTTGATCATATTATGACAAGCTTGCAATCGACCTGCTCGTTCCTTGAAGCCCATACATCGAGCAGTACCAATGACAGTACCACCAATAGACAAGAACCCTCGGACATCATCCCAACTAACTTCTTTGATATAATTACCACCTCGCAAAAGACCTTCATACCCTTCATAAATAGCATATGCTTCACAGCCACGATTGATCGCCGCTCGCACAACGGCCCGGACAGCCGCATTCATACCCGGAGCATCACCACCAGAAGTCATTACAGCAACTCGCTTCTTCTTTTCTTCTGAAGCGCTGCCAACTTCGTCACCTCCACATACAGAAGGAGCTGCTGAAGCGGCTTGTGAATGGTACGCACTTTCTGGTCGCAAGGTATTCCCACCACCAAGACCGTCGTTAGTAGTAACCGGTACTTTTCGGCTAGTGAACCCAACAAGATTACCCAACGGATCGACAGCATACAATTCGATTGGAACAGCTTCACTTGGAGCAGATTGGATCAATCCCGAAGTATTTTTCAATAATTCAGTAGCAGTTTGAATATCAGCAGATGAAAACACAAATGATGGTTGCAAGGATCGCCAGTCATCCTTCTTCTTTTCCTTCAAGTTATTGATTCGTGCTTCCACTTCCTTGGCATCTGCACCCGACCGAACGAGTCGAACTTTGATAGTGGCGCCAACATCATTGTCAGAAGAGCCGAAAATTGCTTCTGGAAGAGCAACCATCCATGTCTCTTTATGTGCGTCGTTAGAATGTGTTGAAGAAGCAATGCCAATCGAACTTTCTGGCGCCGCATGGTCGTATTCTTGGAAATTGACAAATCCAAGCAGTGAATAGAACTTGATGGTTTCTTTATAGAGAGATTCGTCGCTAGTTGGTAGCGATACAAAAGAGAATCCCGAGACTAGTCGGGCTCCTCGGTCACTAGAAACAGACATTCTGAAAGATCAAGTTAGTTTGCTGCTGAGGTTTGATGAGATTGAACAACAATCGATATTGCACTTACTCTTTTTCTTTTCTTGATCAGATTGAGATAGAAAAATAAGCAGTCAGAATAGAAAAAGATGATATAAAGTATGATATTAAAGAAAAGGAAGAAGATTTTTTTACAAGAAAAGAAGAAGTAACACAAGACCGGAATAAAGAAAAGAACAAGAGAAATAACAAAGTGCGCATCAAACTGAAACAGCTGACACCACTTTTTTTTTGTTGTTTTTTTTTTGCTTGTTTTCTGTTGCCCTTTTTTTTACGCCGCGCCAGAATTTATTTTTTTTTCCTCGCCCGGAATAACCGAATACTAAACTCGTCCAATCAAGACACCTGTGGCGTATAATTATTCCGTTTTATCTATCTATGAAGGGTCTAAATGGAAATGTCGGATCATTGAGGGAAATCGAAAAGTGGCTTGAGTCGGGTGTTTTTAATTTTTTTTTTTGCTAGTTTTTTGTGATAATCATGTTACCATTAAAATGACTTTGAGTATCATATTACCGTTGTAAGTGATATTTCCTAGCTATATTCTTTCTTCGACAGAGCCGCGTGGCTTTTATTTTCTACTTCACCACACACACACACACACACACATGTCGTCATAAAACATTCACCGGGTGTCCTGCATATAAATCATTTGCTGCTGAGAGGGGCTCTTAACTTGTTGGACTCACAACTTGTTAGGCTCGGCTCATCGGGTGCGCGATTTTGGGGATCCCGCAATGTTTATGTAATCCCGGTAGGGGTCAAGATGATGTTTAGTAATACAATAAGTGAGCAAAATTTGTCTATAAAAGCAACCTATATTCGTCTATCTATTCTATTCTCTTTTTTTATTTTTTTTTGCTATTTCATCATCAATTGTAAATCTTTATAAGCAATATCAATCTAAAGCGATACGATAAACAATGGCCAAGACTATTTTTGCAACCGGTATCACAGGGTACATTGGCGGCACCGTTATGTGTACCATCCTCCGAGTGTTGAAAGAAAACAACACGCCAGTTACCGTTCGAGCTTTGGTACGATCGGAAAGTAAAGCCGAACAGGTTGTAAAATGGGCTACTGATCGAGGATTCAACGTTATTCCAGTTATTGGATCTATGGATAGCAAAGAAGTGGTCATTGATGAAACCGCTCAAGCCGATATCGTTATCAGTTGCGCTGATGCTGATGGAATTGAATTTGTTCAGACTTTGAAGGAAGGTTTGAAGCTGTCCATTGAACGGGGACATCGACCAGTTGTTATTCATACTTCCGGTACCAATCTTTTGACTGACGGTTCATTCGGTATGAACGCTAGTGATAAGATTTATCATGATGATCGAGATGAAGAAATTGCTTCTATTCCAGATGAAGCGCCACATCGAAACGTTGACTTGTGTTTGTTGAACTTTTACAAGGAGCAACGGGATAAGATGGACTTGGCTATCATTGCTCCACCAACTATCTGGGGTATTGGCCGAGGTCCAAGCGCAATCTACTCTCAACAAATTCCAAAATTGATCACTATTGCATTGAAACATAAGCAGGCATATAATGTTGGTAAGGGGTTGAACATTTGGACTCAAATTAATGTTGTTGATTTGAGTCGATTCTACGCTTTGTTGCTGATTAATATGCTGCAAAAGCCAGGTAAACATACCGGGTTCTTTTGGTGTGAAGGCGGTGAATTTGCATGGTACGAAGTTGGTCAACAGATTCAAATCGGGTTGATTGACGCTGGGTACGCTACACAAAACACCAGTGCTAAGAACACTGATCCAAGTGATCAGGAAGCATTTGCAAAGATCTTTTATGATAAGGATGAGTACGATTACAATAATATTATCGGTGGTAACTCGCGGGTTGTTGCCAATCGAGCTCGGAAGGAGCTGGGATGGGAACCAATTTACTCTGGTCGACAGCAGTTTTTTGACTACATTGCCAATGAAGTTACTCTGTTACCTCGTGCCAAGTAAATGTATATAAGTGTTTAGAGTTGTGTGAATAAAAAAAATTAGTGATACAGATAGCGTAACCATCTCATTGCATAAATGTTTCTCCTATATGCGTTGACGTGGGGCTGAAATGCCCATCGCGGAATTCGCCTCTTCACTTCCTCAAAAAATCTTGACAGTTAATTATACTAGACAACACAGTCTTGGCTGATTTCATTGAAATTTTGGTATCGAATTATATTGACATAATAGTAGATATTACCATCTACATTTAAATAAATTAACTAATGAACACACCCCAGCCGCACATGAGATTAGATGAGATGAGACAAAAAAACGCTTTATGGACCAAGACCAGCGCCCCAGTTTGGATCAGTTCCATGCGAGATAACACCGCCACTTGAACCTCGCTCGTACTCGTTGTAATCGTCTAAATCTTTATTAGAAACGCTATCACTTGGGTCACCACCTGTAGGATCTACTGATGACTCTTGTCGTTTCATACTCTTCATAATAGCCATGGCGTCTGCTGGATCTGGTCCAGATGAGCCCTTGTTGCCCTTTTTTGCTTCGCTATCGGAGCCTAGCACGCCAAACAAGTTGATACCGTCTGTAAGACTTCGTTTGTTGTTTGGTTCGACGTATCCAATGACAGTATCGAGAGCGCGTGGTTTATTGTCGACTGGACGGGCGAATGCGCATGTGAGGCCGGTGAAGAGGGTGATATTTGAAAGTTTCATTTTTTTTTATTTCGTTTCAACGGGTGGGTTTGAAAAAGATAGAGTAGGGATGGAAGAATAAAGGGGGTTGAAGAAAAGCAAGAAAAATTGAAGAGCCTATACTTTTTTTTATAAGATCGCAGGATGATACCAAGGGGTAAGGATTGTGGAGATTTTTGTGGTAGAGCGGATTGTGGGCGTCACATATGATCGGCATAGTTTTGAGATCGTTTTTAGAATTACGCCGAACAGCATAACCGGTGGAATGGGTTTGGTATTGATAGAAGAATATATAAAAAGCTTTTGAGTTTGTTTTGTAACTGATGTTTGTAACAATTTGGTTTAACCTCAGGTCAAGCGTTGTGCGGGCGATAACCCTTGTCGATGCTGTAGCAGTTTCTACGTACGCGAGGAAATTCATGGCCCGCAGAAGCAGCACCCATTCTTTGCTGTAAAGTCACGCATAAATACCTTTGCAAACCATATCCCCAAATACACAGTCCAATCCTCAAAGCTCATTTAAATTGTTTTAAAAAAACATTAAAATTTCCATATACCTTATTTACAACAGAAAAGACGTAACATATAAACTTGGTTCTAGTTTCAAAATATCACTACGAACCTAGATAGTCAAACCTCCTCCACTCAGCAGCCCTTTGTTTTTCTTTGACTCGCCACCACCCAGCTGTTGGTTGATGTAACCGCCGTCTGAGGTGCCATCACGGTTGCTATCACCGCTTAGACCGTTCATAATCCCTTCAATCGACTGTGCAGCGCACACAGAGACAACTCCGGCTAGTATAGTGAAAACCAAAAACTTCATTCTTTGTCGAGACACACTTTGAATGCGTATATTCAACCATTTAGTCTTGTTTAAATACGTTTCGGGGGAGTGATGTTAAGGAATGAACCGTAAAGAGATCGGCATGGTTCGCCGCTTCACATTCCATAATTCCTGATCTATAGGAATGAACCGAAAGCTGATATTGGGGTGCAGTTGCCTGTGTATGCTGTTAGAGCAAATGCCAGTAGCGGTGATAACAGCGTATGAGTAATAACGGCAGCGTCCGGATCGTCGATGTATTCCATGTCGAACTGCATGTCTGGTGAGAGTTGATGTAGTGCTTTCGAATGCCAAAGCTTCTTTGTGTAAATCTTGATAATACTGACAGAGTATTATCGTGGATATACTCGGCCACGTTGCTAGATTTCATCTTATCCACACAAAATTATTATTATTGTTACATTACAGAATATATGGTTGTATAATATATATTAAACCTTTTAAATAGAAGCATGTCGGCCAGGTTTATTCCGCGTCGGCGATTTCGTCTCGTTTGTTCAGACCAAGCAGCGATCCAACAACATTAGCATGGGTCCCATCAATGTTCGATGGGTCTGGAGTTTCAACAAGAGCCAATACTGAAGTAACGCTCAACAGGGCCAAAAAGAGAAGTTTCATGGTTGGTAAGGGTAAATTCTGATGGTTCCGTGATTGAGATTAGACGTTGTTTTTTTTTTTTTTTTTTTTATCAGAAAAACCCCAAAAAGGCGCTGCTTGTGGTTCTTAAATATTTGACCAGGAACAGTCTTGGCAATTAGAACCAAAACCGTGTACCTGGGTCGGTTCAATTTAGGTGAAATAAAGAAATAAAGAAATAAAGAACATTGGAATTTATGGTAATTCCTCTCTATTGCCAAGTTATCATATAATTTTATAGTATACGAGTTTCAATGTTCAAAGCTTTGTATCAATTAAATTACCATAGACCGTGGCAATACGATATATTGTCCAACCCCGCTTCGACCATGCTCATGCCGTTAGCCTTCGACACACACGACGTGCGGCTCTACCTCTTAGGAATCGATGACTTACTCTTGTTTCAGAGACGCGCCTTGAAAAGTGATGTACAGTAGCAGCCACCAGCCGGTTTTAAATGATAACCATCCAGCAGGCGGGGCAGCTAATGCATAGAGAATCCTTGCTTATATCGGTATAACAATAATATTACTTTACATCAGGCATACTCATAAGTTAAGGTCGTTTCGTACATTAATTATAGATATATAAAACTTGGCAAATCTGGTTTACCATGCCTCCACCATTCGGATCAAATCGTCTGGGTTGTTGGAAATACCTTCATCTGACTTTCCATCCTTGGAGTCGGATTCTGAACCTTCAGATTGAGACTCTGATGACGATTCACTATCTGGAGCCTTTGCTTCAGTATCTTCACCGAACAAGCCCAATCCACCTAGAACAGGAGTTGCCGAGGCAATTGAAAGAAAAGAGATGATTGCAATGTATGTCAACTTCATTTTTTGTGTGTCGTGCTGTTTGTTAAATTAGATTTCCCCGCGTTGAGATTCTTTTTCTGTTTGATAAGGAACTGGAAATACAATGAGCATCTCAAATCTAACCCGGAACATTGGCTTCTTTTATAGTTCAGTTTTGCAACTTGAATAAAGGAGGCAGATAATCGCGTTTTGTCCGGACTATCGCCCGAATGCATCGACAAGGGATTGACATATATCGGCTTGAAACTCCACACGATCCCTGAAAAAGGGGGTCCAGCCGTGTACGTGGACTAGAACGCGCCAGTATATCGGAGTTAGAAAATGCCAAGAGATGCCAAAGGCACGAGAAAAAAACAAGCTATAGTTTATAGTTAGGTTCGTTTTTTTAATCGGAATTACATTTCAATTTCTAAATAGATCATACTAGAAGCTGTGTGTGCGTGTGGTGGTGGTGTGTCTTGGTGATTTACCAAATATGGTAGAAATCGTCTTCTGGTGGGCCACGATACTCAGGGTGTGGTTTTCGAGGCAGAGTATGCCCGTTATCGCTTGTTCCAACTGGTAGCACACCAACGAGAATTGGATCTTGTCGCTTTTCCAAGGTAGGTGCGGCAGATACAAGCGCAATGCTCAGAAATAGCGTGGTCAAAAACTTCATGTTATAGTGTTACGATCGAAGCGCAGAAAAAATGCAAAATATGATCGTGTTTAAAACAGGAGTCGTTTATTTTTTTCTATCTTTTATTTTTTTTTTTTAAGTAAATTCGTAGATTTCGAGATCGAAAGTCGAATATATATTGGAAAGAATGAATGTCGTGGGCAAAAGGGGGGAAATTCATTACCGGAATGATGGTCGTATGTATATTTGATTCGTTTTCCTGTACCTGTTATTTTATTTTATTTCTCTGGAAACGGCGTCATTACATTAGATTTTTAACATTTGATTAAAAAAAAAAAGAGTTTGAAGGTCAATGCTGGTAATTTTATTTACTGGATAAATACCCCACTGTGAAGAATATACAGACTGCCATGGCGATTCGTCGTTGTCTGGAGTGAATATACCGGTGTTGAAGCTGAGACACTGGATGCCAGAGAGCTAGGACTGTTGTAAAAAATGCAGATTTATAAAGGGAAAAATTAAAAGGTGAGATATCGAAGGTGCTCCTGTCTCTGTCAGATTTCCATCTATGTATAGTCGTGGTTGAGGTTGAAGTTTTTGTTACGTCGTGTGATCGTACATGCTTGCGAGTATACTTCCATTCCCTGGTGCAGTTCTTATCGAGTTGATCGTTTGTGCGATCCTCGCAGCCGCTATTACATTGGCGGGTCTGCTTGGACTGGGTATTGATATGCGACGGTTTATGCAGGTTTGGAATTGCAAGTTGGTGGATGATCGGTGTACACCATTCGTTAATTGGCAGGTAGGCTTGAGCGAGTCTGTGTGGGTGGTAGATTGAGTTGTATATGAAATCATGCGTGCTAGCCATTTTTCTTGCGGGGTGTGTAGGGGGTTTTGCAAGATAGTAGCTTTGCTGTGCAGAGTAGGGGTATATATATACTTAGATGTGGCGGCTTTTACTGGCTTTTTTGGTTATTTCCTGGTTTGGTCTGAACAGCGGACAGGGATTGGACGTTGCTCCTGGTCAGTTGCCGCCTGGATTAGCTAGGGTTTTAAATGAGGTACTAAACTTGATTTGAGGTTGATGGTGGCGATCCTTATGCGGCATATCCTTTGCCTTATGTAGTTAGCTCTTAACTAGCACACGTTAATAACTTGGCGTTGTTCAAACCGGAATGTATTAAGTGCTACAATAGCAGCAAACTCCCCGTTAATGCAAGTGAGCCCTTGCGTGAAACGTCGGCAGCTAGTACTAACCGTTCGGTCGACTCAAGGGAGCAGGGGTTTGAGGATTTGATCATGAAATTTCAACCGCCTCATAACCTGTAAACTAACGGCAGTTGTCGCGCGTTCCGCGATAATCTAGTATACCAATAAGTCACTCCTTCCTCCAAGGCGATACCTATGCTTTTTAACGCGGATATAATAGACAATAAAATTTGATGAATTCACTGCATATCCTTGCGCTCAGTCTCCAGTCTCGCCAGTATGTTCGTTGGTGGTTCGTTGACGCACCCATTTGCGGCTCATCCACTTACCTCACCAACTCGAAACCAAATGGTATATAAAACACGTAGTGTAATGGACTTTAATCATCTCGAATTAACCAAATTAGTAACGAACAATGGACATTTTCTTACCAACATGGCACCGGTTCCTCGACCGCGACGTGCCATGCCTATTCCGCACTCTACTAAAGTCTCACCCGCAACTCCGGATCGACAGTTACATCACCAAAGACAGAATTTACACAGCAGCCACGCACCACAAGGGCAGCGATAGCCGCGGCGTCTCGGCAGTGTCGGCGCCTATATCTGGCCATATACTTCACAGTGCCATGATGTTCAACCTCAAAAGAATAGTCCAGGCGTTGGCTACTACTGCTACTACTACAAGGCGGGATCGGTATAACGCGGTGGTGCGGCTTGGGTACGACACGGTCCGCAAAATCGAAACGTATTTCCCTACTAGACTGCATCCTATGGCGTTTTTGGGGTTGAGGAAGTAAATGAGGCGTGTGCGTGGAAAAGTATTATGGGTGCTGGATGATATGTAGTATATTTATATATTAATGATGATAGACGCGATGTTAACGGAACGGTACTCCTTGCTATCACAATGTCATTACCAGATAAAACTACAGCTATCTCCATCCTCGCGATTGCAGCGTCGTCCGCAAGTTGTATGTGGTATATGTTGAAGGATATCGATAGGAAACCGATGGACGACACAGACCTCTTGGACCTTGCTGATTTGGTATCGCCGCGAGAAGGAAAACTTGAGATCAATAACCATTTTCTGGACCATGTGACTTTCCATGACCATGAAGCACCTGAATATGAAGAACCAGAGCTGGATGGAGAAGTGTTCTTGCCGGAGGAACTCGAGGTGGTGACAGTTTACTATCAGTAGTTGGCCATATTGGAAACCTCTACTAAGCCATCCCATATCCATTTCCATTACTAGCCAAACAAAACCTCACACATCATGTACTTATTTATATACAGAATTAATGAAATATTCCAGTAAAGATTCCTATTCCACATTGTGAGCCGCACGATCAGCCGGGTAAACGTGATCGGCCTGCGCCCCCGCCCCGCCACTTTGCGGTCGTATTTTTTACACCACCAAACAACAACAACAACAACCTTCCACATCACATCATCTTGGTCTTCACAACGAGCACACACATACACATATAACCATGCCCGGACCACCACCACCTCCTCCTCCGCCACCGCCGCCGCCACCACCAATGACAAGCGGTGGCCCACCTCCACCTCCCCCACCTCCTCCTGCATTCGGTGACTTGTCATCCAAGAAATCATCATCATCATCAAAGTCATCCGGATTACCATCTGGAGGTGGGGCCGGTCGAGATGCATTACTAGGAGATATTCGTAAAGGTGCTAGACTGAAGAAAGCCGTAACAAACGATAGAAGTGCTCCACAGACACAAGGTCGGGTTCTGGATGGACCTGCACCTGCTTCAACACCTTCTGCACGTCCCGGAGCTGCTCCAGGTGCACCACCAGTTCCACCAACACAACGACCACCTGCTGCTCCATCGCATCGACCATCCAAGTCTCAAGAAAACAATGAACCAAGTAGTGCAACTAGCACGCCAGCGCCGATGGGTGCGCCGCCGGGGCTTGAAGGGTTGTTTGCGGGTGGTATGCCGAAACTACGACACCGAGCCGGCGGGGTTAATACTGGAGCAGATTCGTCAGAATCATCAGCACCGTCATCACCAGCACCTCCTTCTGCTCCGTCTATTCCTTCGGTTCCAAAACGACCAGCGAAACCATCGATACCAACTAAACCTAAACCAAGCATACCGACGCGGCCCGCCAACCGCGCCGCAAGCACCAGCAACAGCAGCTCGACGACGACAACGGCACCATCAACACCAAGTGCCCCACCGCCGCCTCCACCGACAAATAAGGCGCCTCCAATTCCACAATTGCGACATGTTTCTTCTCCACAACCACCAGCATCTTCACCTCCTCCACCTCCAACTGGCGCACCACCAGTTCCACCATCAGCACATAAAAAGACATCGTCGTTAGAACCTCCGGCAATGCCTCGAAGCGGCGCGACTTCACCAAACAGATCACCATCTCCGGCTGGTTCAAATAGATCGAAATCGCCGGTTCCTTCATCACTGGCCCCACCACCAGCTCCTCCATCGCCCCGAGGTGCTCCTCCGCCACCACCTCCTCCACCGACATCCGCTCCTCCTCCAGTTTCATCACCTACCCCTTCTTCATCTTCATCATCAGCATCTACCCCAGCCCCTTCTGCACCACCGCCACCTCCACCGCCAAGCGCTCCACCAAGTGCACCATACCGTGCACCTCCATCATCATCATCATCAAGGACAGCACCTCCACCACCTCCTCCTCCGCCGCCACCACCTCCAGCTGCGGTGCCTCCATCTACACCAGACATGTCTGCACCACCTCCAGAATCTCCAAAGGCATCGCCTCCACCTCCACCACCAACATCAGCACCAAGTGCGCCTCCTCCACCTCCTCCAAGCTCGCTAGCACCTCCACCACCACCTCCGCCACCATCATCGTCTCATAACAACAGCCCGAGCCGCAGCGATAACTCGAGAAATAGTTCAAGGTCCAATATTCGAAACATTGACGTGTCTGCATATACCATCAAGCCAACATCGGGATCGACGAATGGCGGTAATGGTGCCTCAACTGCTCAGAAGTTGGTTATTGATGATTCCAAGTATAGGTTCTCCAACAAGGACGCGATTCCAAAGCCACGAAGGTTTGAAGGTGGAGAAAAGTTGTATCCTTCAGGTCGAGGTAGTTCTGTACCTTTGAACTTGTCGCTGTTCGATTAAAAAAAAAGTATATAAAAGCAAAAAAAGTCAGTGTATAAAGACAGAATATTTACAAAAGAAAAGCTATATATACATATAATCTCAGCCATCTATTCTCCCCGCCTCTACTCACATCGGCCATCCTTCCACCCGTCTCTCCATCTAGCTTTCCATTCTCGACAGTCGAACGACGGTTTCCCAAGCTTTTGATTGACTTCATTGTGGGCATCACACAACCAATTACCTAGCTCGTCCTTACTGCCAACTTTTGGTTCGTTACCTGGTTTTTTCATCCATGTCTTGAAATCATCTGCACAGTACCAACATGGGTACACTTCCGAAAACACATTCAAGAAAGTTTTCATCTGAGTTCGTTCTGTTTCGCTCGGTTTTGAAGGATATTGTGCCGCCATGCTATGCAAAAATGTCCAGGTCGCACGGCCCAGTGCTTCGACATCCGGTGGACATTCCTTCTTATACCCGCTTTCAGTCTTTGGAATCGAGTTGGAAGAAGTAGTCGATGCTGCTGATAGACCGCCCATCATGGCGCCGAAGCCTGCCATGCCGCCATTCGATTTGGTACTGCCATCACCTCCACCGGACTGTGATTTAGTGGCGGCTTGAAAATCTAGCAATGAGTTACAAGAACGGCATCTACCATTAAAAAAAAAGTTAGCTACAATTCACCTAAGCTTAGGCCACTCAAAACTTACGGTTTCCCATTCTCATCTAGAATGACTCGTTTGCCATCAATGTAGGTTATCGTTCCTTTCGCCATGGGAAATCTATGTAGTGTTTGTCGGATGTGATAAGATCTAGATTACAAAGCGGCGGAAGTGCTTTTTTGGGACCTTTACAGATATCAGAGATCATTACAGTTAATTTAAAAACATGTCAAAAACTATACAAAAAAGAAGGAGAAATAGAAATTAAAAAAAGAGTAGCAGTAATAATAAGAATAATTATAATAACTTAGTTGATTTCTCGAATAATATTCATTGGAGTGTGCGGCTCGGACGATGAATTGGCAAAGAAATCACTTTCTCTCAATGGCCGAACCTCGATTTCTTGGCCCTCCTTGATATGCTTGCCATTAACAAAGTTATTCCTAATGTACTCACGCATGGCAGTTAATGCAGCATTTCTACATGCTTCTTTAATATCACTGCCGCTCATACCTGCCGTTTGATCAACTACACTGTCAAGGTCAAACCCCGGTTCCAACTTGGCACTCCTCAGCATCAACTCCAAAATCTTCTTACGTTCAGCAGCTTGAGGCAACGGCACTGCAAACCGTTTTGGCATTCTTCGTAAAATCGCACTGTCAATATCGTTAGGTCTATTAGTAGCTCCCAGGACCATAATCCGGCCGTCACTGGTCAGCCCATCCCACAGTGTCATGAATTCAGCCTTTAACATTGATGTAAGCTCATGATCAGATGACTGTCGTTCTCGCAAAAACGAGTCGATTTCGTCGATAAAAATAATGCATGGTTGGATCTTTTGAGCTAATGTGAACACGGCAGAAACGAGTTTATTGCTCTCGCCAAACCACTTGTCCATAATAGTCGACATTTTGATGTTAATAAAGTTGGCAGAGCTTTCCGCTGCTAGAGCCTTGGCAAGCATGGTCTTGCCGCACCCAGGCGGGCCGTATAATAACACCCCTTTAGGTGCTTGTAGTAGAGATGAATGATGAGAATAAAGACCTGGCACGGTCAAGGGGTATAGTACACTTTCTCGTAGTTCGTCGATAATACCTTCTAACCCACCAATATCTTTGAAGGACACGGAGATTTCTGATGGTGCAACAACAGACGACAAGATGGTTTGCTCGTACTCGTCAACATCTTGTAGTCCAGGATGCTTCTCTTGTAGTCGTTGTACTGAGGCGTTTGCTTTTTTGACCGTTTCGGCACTGTTACGGCTTTCGCCGCCTGCTTGTTGTATCAGCTGGGAAAAGAGATAATAGATAGATGCGCCGACTCCCAGAGATATGACTACATCTAGCACCAGGCGTGGATCCACTTTTACTCTCGACATGGCCGGTGGATGTATATGTTAGTGAATATCTGTGGCAATATTTTCAAGAAAGTCAAATCAATATGAATATGAATATGGCAAAAAAGCTGGAAAAAAAAGTGTGCCGAAATTGTCATGTCGTGCGCACGCAACAAGCCGAGGGATGAGAAAATGGGTGTGTGTGTGTGGATGAGCAGCGTTTAATTTCAAACGCGTCGAGTCGAACAATTCAATGCCATCTCAAGAGCTCATTAGGAGTAGTTATGCCGAAGAAAGAGAGGATGTTGAGAGATTGTTGAATGGTAATATCAATATACTGGCTAATAAAAGTATATTAGAGGTGGTTAAAGACTATACGCGGTTAAAGGGTAAGTACGCGAGGCTCCGCGACCTGGCACATAGATATAAAGATGCTATTGAGGAATTACATCAACTTCGAGATCAGGACAAGCTTGTAATTGATGAATGGAGACAGAAAGCTGGTCAATTATCGGAGGAATCTCAGCAAGGTGGAAATGAACGTTCAACGGCGGAGGTGGAGCAGCAGCAAATTGAGCAACTCAAAAAACAGTTAGAAGAGAGTGAAGAAGCAGCTAAACGCGCAAAAGATAACGAAGAAGCAGCAGCTAAACGTACCAAAGAGTTGGAGGATGCGGTATCCAAGCTTACACAAGAACTTGAAGATCAACGAAGAAACCAGTACGGCGTTGACGCGGCGTATAAGATTGCTGAGCTGGAGAGACGTAACAAATCACTAGCTGAACATCTAGCAGCTGTCAATGCAAGCAAATGGGATACAACAACTCGGCAGGGACCACCACCACCACCTCTGCGTGAAAAGTCCAACAATTCTCTGAACCAACCGCCACCTCCGTCGTCAATGACGGATTACGAACCGGAGGAGACCAGCTTGTCTCAATCACGTCCGATAGCACCACCACAACATTCGGTGAGAATCAAACAAGAACCACCTGAAGAAAAAGAAAATAGCATACAGCCAAACTTCCCTGTACCTTCACAACCTGGCGACACTTTCCGCCTGGATATCCCGGAGCTTGATACTTCTCCAGTTCGAAAGTCACCTGTAGATGGCCCCCAGCAGCAGCAAGACCACCAACAGTCAGTTCAAAGCAGTCCGCCACAAGATTCTAGGTTTGGGTCCATGTGGGGCCAAGAACCGAGATCATCTCCTCCTCAATGCGCGACACCTCAGTCAGGGAAACCATTGAAAAGGACACGCCCGAGTGATGAGATTGATCAGGATCTGATAAGTGGTAAGAAGAAGACCATGTTTGCCAAGACACTAGAAGAACAGCAAGTTCTTACGCCGAGTAGTAATCGGAAAGAACCATCAAAGAACTTTAAGACGAAGAAAATTGATTCATATTTTGGTAAGCAGAGCGGCCGCAGCAGTCGTGAAGCGCCAGCCGTGCAGGATGAAGCGACCCGCAAAGTTATCGACAGCAACGATGATAATCAGCTTTTAAAATTCCTGCTTGACAGGGGGTTAACAGAATACGACTTTGCAATCAACAAGGAACAGAATGACGGTATACCGTATGCATACCAGGAGACGGTTCGTGGCAAGAAACGACGTCAACTACCCGGACGAGCATGCAAGAAGTGTATAGATTACTACCGAGAGACTGCCAACAGCAAACCCGGGAGCAATTGCAAGCATAGAGACGGGAGTGGACGTAGTGCGAATCAAGAGGCGTATGAGCATGCTAATAAAACGTCTAGGCACCGTGACTTGTTTGCCAAGCCGGATGATGAGCATTTGTTTTTACGAACGGATATTCCAGAAAATACACAGGAGCGAGAGGAAGAACGGCAGTTGTTTGAAAAGAGGAATTTGCGGGAAGGGAGGAGACGGTTGATTAGTGCGCTTGAAGGTGGGGTGTACATGTTGAAGGATGCGGCGCTTCAGAGACGAATTGACCAGGTTGATGTGCAAAGCCTTGATATTGACCTGGTTGATAGACTATATGAGCTTTTTGATTAGAGTAAATTTTTTTTTTCTATTTATTAAAATATAATTATTATGTTTATGCATGCAAGTTTTCAAGTGCCATTTTTTGTCACTTTACGTAGCCCACCAATGGA
>JAKTQM010000684.1:5416-16904 GCA_030558825.1 Blastobotrys niveus
GACGTTGACAAGATTGCCTTTTCTTTTCTCCAATTTCAACATCTTTTTTTACTAACTCACCACCTTTTTAGTTTGTGCTAGACACCAAAGCAGGAAGAACTCAGCATGAATCCTCACCTCGACATAAAACAAACATCGAGCGGCGGCTCAGCTCCATGCAGCGCGAGAAATGCGAGAAAGAACAACAGAGGCGAGCAGAGTTGGAGACTTTGAAAAAGATGGGTGTATATGTACCTGATTTAGACACAGATCATGACAAGAAACATCCTACCACTACAAGACGAGCTGCTTCAGCTCAGACACACGGTACCGGTAGAACCACCGACGAAAGCAGTACAGATCATCATCATGATGGTGAGCCGATGGAGATTCCTAGTGAAGGACTAGAAGCTGGACAACCTGGCGAATGGACGACAGTAGAAGTGCCGAGTAACAATGGTATGCATAACGACAAGAAACGAACGCATGATGAAGCAGTGGAAAGCAGCAGCGGCAGCACAGAACGACATACTACTGAGTATCATCAGCGTGGGATGAAGAATGGTGATGACGACGAGCATATGACGGGGGTATTAGGTACAAAAGTGTATCGACCAGTATTAGATTTGGATCATTTGGATGATGGTATAAAGAAGGAAGACGAGGATGACGGTGATAAGCCTGCTAAGAAGAGTCTGTTCAAGAAACGTAAAGTGATGAACAAGCATTAGGAATGTTATTTATAAGTATATCAATTATACATTACTCGATAAATCCCAGTACGCAGCCCTGGGTTACATAACTATATAATACATGCATTTTTCTCCCCCAGTAATTACCTCGCCTAGCTGACGATACTGGACAATCCAAAATCAATCGCAACAGTCTTGTACTTGTCGTCACGTTTATCATATGTTCGAATGAAATTCTCTGGCTTAACATCATCATGGCTAACGCCCGCTTCTCGCAGGGTAGATAGACAAGCCTCACAATCTTCAGCCGTATCGGGCGGCGCGCCGTCGATATATTCTATTGCGAGGTAGTAGTAAGGAATGCCATTGCAATGTAGTATTCCCGCTTCGTACAGGTCTGGACAGCATTTTTGGATGTGGTCGCGGTTAGTTGAGGAAGTAAGATGTGTATTTAGATGAATGTATATGCTGTACTCGTTGGTGAAGAGCGCTTCACCGCGGTCGTTGATGTAGTGGACCTTGAGGATACATGGCTGATGGTGGTTAATGTCAGGGTGAACGGCTCTGAGGACACCTGTTGGCTGGTATTCGCTTGGTAGGTGGTATGTCTGCTGTACTTCAAAGTCGGCATATATTCTCTCGGGGCATGGTCCATTCATCCGTTCGATCATGGCTCGACCTTGCTCTGCAGCTTTTCGTGAGTAGTAGTCCAAGAACATACGATGCAGCGAGTTTTGCTCTTCAACTAGCTCCACATTGCGGTTAAACTGAAGTGTCTCAGGGGTAGGAGCCATGCCAGCTGCGTCTGCGGCGTGATTCAGTCCCGGCAGTTGAGTGAAAAGTTCACGGATAAGAGCACAAAGCAAGTCGAATGGGAACTGTTTGCCATCCTCGTTATGGACAACATACGACGATGAACATTGGAAGATATGTGAATTCTCCTCCGCTATAATCTTTGGATGGGATACCAAGACAACTCCGGATGGTGTCACGACACCAAACATCTGGCACTTGTTGATAACAGCAGCTTGGAATGCCTGAGTTAAAGCACTCTCATACATCTCAACAGCTTGAGTCTGTTCCACCTCGGTGTGCTTTTCACGAAGTTTCGACACCAAACTAGCATCGTCAGTGCTAGTTCGGCAAAGACGGTGGTGGTCAGAGGCGGATAAGTGGAGCCCAGATATGATCCTCGATAAGCATGACTTTACCGTCATGACAAGCACAGTGAACTGACCATTGGTGCTAGCGTCGGCATTATCCTCGCATTTGACGACTATATCAGGCTCAACAAGGTTATGTGGGAACCCATTGCCATTGGCCGCCTTGATAATGCTGGACCGGTGAAGCTGCAGACAGCATCGTCGGAGTAGCGGCGTTTGGTTGAGGAACGCACACAAGCAGTCGGTAAGAGTTGTAACGGCGAATCTCGTGTCATCTTCGTTGGTTATATCTACAGTTTCGGGTTGGTAAGTAGCGGGGATACGAGCTGATTCGAGGGCTGATTGGAGGTCGAGTAACGTCCATGGCTGGAGCAGCAATTGGATGTATTGGTCGGTAGACGAGCTGGAAGTGTGTAGGGGGCTGGTGTTGGCAAGGGTGTCAATATATGGTGTGGATTTGGGGAGGGTAGAGTCTGATTTGGTTGCGGTGATGGGTGGTAGCGGTAGGTCCAGTTCGGTCGTCCATACAGGTGGTGGTTGTGCGGCGGAGAGGATGTGGAAGATGGAGTCGCCTGTGAGGCGTTGGCGGAGGTACTGGGTGTATTTGTTTGTCATTTCGAGATCATAAATTGGAGGAGTCTATTTTGTCTAGACAGGAACGGATTGTTAAATATGTAGTTTAATTAGTGTTTCTAGGTTTGCTAGCCACTATAGTGTTTGCCTAGCTATACTTACACTACGAATGCACATATAACTCGATTCGTGTTGGAAACACTACCTAGTCTCCCGCAACAAGTGCTCGATAAGATGTAGCTTCCGCTCGTTCACGCTTCTATCCCTAACTCAGCGCCGTTTGTACGTCATGATATAATTACATTATTTAAAGAAACCAAACGCCGCACTTGACTATTTAAGCAGGTCCCGGATCACCCCCACTTTTAATTTCTTGACACCAACTTTTACACAAACCCACAAACCACACAAATCAAAACACTTAACACCGCATCAACAACCAAAATGTCTTCTTGCACCTGTACCAACTGCACCTGCTCTACTTGCAACTGTTCTAGCGGCTCTTGCAACTGTGGATCCTCTTGTGGCAAGGGAAACAAGTTGTAAAACCCCTTCAACTCGGCGTCAAAAGTGAAATTTTTTGAAAAAAAGAGTCAATTTCCAGGTCTGGAATATTTGGTGGCACTACAACTTAATGTATTAACCATAGGTATATTCAATATATTTCTATATCTTTAAATTATTCGTTAACAGCATTCAGCATTCATCATTCATCATATGGATCTAGCTCTGGTTCTGACTGTTGTTAAACAGGCGTCCCATCGCTTTGGTAACTCTACCTACCCCGCTGTCTAGCCTGGAATTAAGCGCTGAACCGTCTCGTTCCTCTCTTAGTGGTCCCCATTTTTCTACTCTCTTCTTCATACAATTCCTTCTATCATGCTCATCATTCCCCCCCTTGTCTTTAAATCCTCAACGGGGAAGCATGTTCGTATCCGTATTTCGTATTACCAGACTATCTGTTACGTAATCGGATATACATGTACCAGGGGGTGATCATCATCGATTACAAAGACGAGGATGACTAGCCGATAAATGCTATTCACTTAATTTTAGCCTTTTCCCTCCATCAAACCGTCCATATCAGTCATCTTTGCGGTTTTTGTGCTGTAAAAACCTAAGACATGGTCTGAGTTATTTGTGCTGCAACTCAGCGAGCGCCGCCCCCCAGAGTTTCCTCATTAGCCACCACTGCGGGTTTTTCGCTGCGCGGTATTTTTGCTGCTGGTTAAGTTAAATTGGAGCGCTATTTTCGCTGCACCAAGTGGCTTGAAAATTGGAATATATAAAGGGGTGGTTGTTTCTCCAATCTTTTGTTTGGATCTAATCATCAATCAATTCATTCTAAACACTTTTCCAATCTACTTTGACGATTACTATCAAATTTACTACTACTCCTACTACTACAACTACTATACTCACAATGAATCCAAACTGTTCTTGTCAAAACTGCTCCTGCACTAGCTGCCAATGTACCGCCAACTCATGCCAATGCGGGTCTTCTTGCCAATCAAACTGTAGCTGCTGTGGCTCAAAGTAAAGTGCCAGGTCTTGATACTTTTTATGTAATTTAATTTATTTTTAATATTATTGCCATTAAAATATATGATCTTCTTTCTTCGGGGGAACCGAGACATTACCGTTAACCACGCAAAAGTGGAGACATTTTGACAAGAGTTGATACTTATCTATTATGCATATTAGTACAACTATAGTGCATTTGATTATATACAGAAAAAAAAAAAAAACTATTTAACAGAAGGAAACAAAAAAAATGTGAAATCAAGGTTAATATTAATCAGGCTTAGGTCCATTCTCTAGTTTGACCTCGCACCAACTCTAGCAACTTCCACCCATTTGTCTCGGCATTATCCATCTCTTCTGGCACTCGAGTAATCACCATAGCATAAGTGGACATTTGAATATGGTCTTCCATACCAGCCGCCACTTCACCAGTCTTTGCATTCTTATACAAATGAACTTCTTGTGCTCGGCACCCAATCACATAGACTGGCACTTCAGATGGCTGGAGAATCTTGGCATTAAGAATATCAATACCTCGGATATCCAATACTCGTCCTGCTGAGAACAACCCCTTGTCCTTATACTGCTTGGTTGATGCGTGCCAGATATTATATGGAGCTTCCGACAACCACATCTTCAATACTTCTTCATCACCCTTGACATATGCATCAAGTACTTCTGGCAAAATATACGATCGGACATCAGCCAAAAACTCATCTTGTCGGAAATTTGGATCCATTTGTTTAAACATCTTGACTACTCGAGCACTTTCAGTTTCTTCAAAGAACCACCCAATCTTATCCGTTACAGACCGCACTGTCGATACAAGCCCGTTTTCACTTTCTTCATATGCAAGTTTCAAATCGGCCCACTTCTTACCTAGCGGACTTCGTCCAATGTTTTCTGTCCACTTTGGCTTTTCTGGTTTAGCAGTGGCGTGTGCTTCTACAGCCGTACCGGCGGTAACATTCTCCTTTACGGGGCGTCGATCAATACCTTCCTTCAACCCTTGTTCGTATCGCTTCTTTGCTTCTAATTCTCGTCGCTTTCGTCGTGCCTCTTTATCTTCATACCCACCATATCGATTACTGCTACCATCATCAATCACTTCCTTAATATCCTTGTAAAATTCCGTTTGTCGAATAGGTTCAGTAGCCTTGTCGACAGAATCAACCGTCTTACTAGCGACATCTCGAGTTATTCGCATACCCTTGGAATCCCATGTTTTCGATGCAGCGCCACCAACAGCTTTACCTGCGGTACTCAACCCCCGGCCAACGACATTAGTCGCCGTGCTACCACCTTTCTTTGCCTTTTCCATGGCTTCTTTAGCTCGTTGAAACGCAGCGCTTTCACTCATTCGACCAGTTTCATCTTGCAAAGCCTTGAGATCTTCTTGTAATTCTTTACTCTTTTGCCATTCTTGTTTGAAAGTATCCATGAATACTTTGAATGGACTTGATGCATTTCCATCATCATCCCCACCTTGGTTCTGTTGCTGTTGTTGTTGTTGCTGCTGTTGCTGCTTGCCACTGGAGGAGTTGTATCGTACCGCTGATGAATGCAAAGCGGCGACTGATGACCGGTGGATGGTTGTTGGTCGAACAACTAACCGAGATGAAGATGATGCTAGCACTCTAGTACCTTGTCTAAGCATTTCTGTAGGTTTATAATCTCCCTGTATTTCCCTTTCAAGATATACCTTAAAAAAAAAAAAAAAGAGTCAGATCAAAAGAAGAAGAAGAAAAAGAAGAAGAAAAAAAAGATCTGAAATTTGTCGGAGTTCTTGTCGGCGGCGGAAAAGTTTTCAGAGCCGTTTTGGGCAACCCATCCCTGTTACATAGTCTGTGTGATATACGACGATATTTATATGAGATTGATAACGACAAATTATGTATATGACATGTATTTTTAACTATATAAAGAGATTTTTAGATTGATTTTTGGACAAGTTTTGTAGAATTATCTATAAGAGTATGCTAATTTACTCTCTTCTCTCTCCACCTGCCATATGCCGGCAGTAATTTAACGTTCATCCCAATTCCGAAACTGCTACACATTTGAATTAATTTATTACTAGTGCTGCTGCTGGTGCGTGGGCGTGTGCGGGCACGTACAAAAACTTTTTTATACTGCTAGAACTAGACCTTGATTGTTGGCGTAATCATTTCGAACGATCTTCAACTTACGACAAGAAAAAGAGACTAAAAAAAGAGCCTCAGTTTGTTAACGAGTTGTTAAAAGCTCTTTTTTATTTATTTATTTATATTTATATTTATTTGATTCCATATACACCTTTTGAAGACGCCTCGCCGACATTTGGAAACGAAACACAACAATATTTTTCTTTTACCTTTTCATTTTGGCTGGGTCTCATCATATATATATTTACACGCTACCATACGGTTTTTTTGTCTAATCCATCAATCCATCAATCTCACGGCATTCATCTTAATCGACTCATGTTAAGAAGCTAGTTCAAAAATGGTACGTTCTAATTTCAACTCATCGTCATCATCATCATCAATACACAACTGGCCGCTAACTATTGATTTCACTAAGGACCCCAACGATGGTAGTTCACAGAACAGTAGCAACAACAACAACAACGGAAGCAGGCATTTCTTGGAGTCGACACCTAGTCCCCGGATACCTACGGGTCCTAAACGCATAAAATCGAGTCAAGAAATGACGTCTCTGCGTAATAAACGGACGCCCATGAGAGGGTACACGCCATTCAACAGCATTAAGAAACCGCCACATCTTGGTGGCAGCAGTAACAGCAGTAGTCCTGCAACATCCTCATCCACATCATCATCTCCAGCATTGCATAGAAGCATAGAAATCGCCGGTGCCAGTTCAAACGCCGCCCATAAAAGTAGTACACCAGCAGTACCCGTAAACCCATCATCATCAGCATCTGCATCTGCATCATCGCCGCGAGGAAATGATTTGATTCCTCACAAGGTACCGGTTGTTCGAGAAGCAGTCCCGGCTATACCTAAAGCACCTAGAGATTTCCTGGCCGATAGAGTAGTTCATACCCAATCAGCTGCTTCATCAACAACACGTCAACGCAAAAGAAAGGATTCGACATCACCAAGAAGAGGTGCAGTAGATCAGATCAATAATATCTTGGGCGGTGGCAGCGCAGGTAGGCCTGGTGGCATTGGCTTGGTCAATATGGGTCGTAGTTTATCTACATATGCTGTCAAACGGCCTGCGACTGTTGGATTGGATTTATCACCTGGTGAGTTGTCATTTAAACGAGCTAGAAAGGATCGGATCGAGTCGAAGACGACGACAACGTCAACAGCGCCTGGATCGGTTAACAAGCATATTGTTATCAATAGTCCAGCAGGGTTACCTAATGGAGCTACCACGCCGTCTATGGAGTTTAAGCTTCAACGACTACAAATTGGGCGGTACGTGGTACATCAAAGTAATGCGGATAGGCATCCACGAATGAAAGTATCGTTTGAATTGAAAGATAACCAGACGGAATTGAAATTAGAAGTCAATGGGCCATTCCGACAAGCAGAAAAGTTTGCGTTGAATTCTAGTCAAGTGAAGCAGTTTCAATTATGTGAGTCAACGGGGGATTTACGGTGTGTTATGAAGGAACCTCGAGAGGTGCCCACCTATGCTGCGGACGACAAGAAGTATGATGTGTTTTTCCAGGTACGAGCTAATGAACGTAAAAAGTTTGAAACTCTGCATAAACAGCTGCGTGAAAAGTTTCCGACGATGACAAAAATAGCGTCTGAAGCTGCATTGGAAGGAGCAAAGAATCATGCAAAGGGGGACCAGGGAGCGACGTTCAATAGCAATCCGTATTACCAAACGACGGATCGGTTACCGAGACTGGGGAGTGCCACTGCGGCTGCTGTTGAACCAGCGCGTGGTAGAGATCCAGTCAAATTTAACTTTTTTAAGCATCAGAATCAGAATCAATACCCACAGCATACACACTCACATTCACATAATGGTCAGTTGTTTGCCAAGAAACCAGCAAAAAGTCCGGAACGAAGAGTCAGTTCACATGTGGAGCAGCTCAACACGAAGAACACGCCTGTCACAGTCGATACTAGCGACCATGAGGAGATGGATTTGAGTAGTGATCATGGGGTGAGTACCAGTACTAGCCAAGATGTAAAGCATGAGGGTAATGGTGACCACAGCAGGTCCAAGGCAGATAAGCTTGATGATGATGAAATTATAAACGCCAACAGTCTAGCAGAGTTCCTCGACAAGAAGCCAGATAAGAGTACAACTTCTTCAACGACAGCTGCGGCGGCTCCTACAGAATCGAAAAAGGAAGGAGTGCCTACCTCGACGTTTTATGAAACGGTTGCAGATGATACGTCGCCTGTACGGCCGAAACGTAACGTTGCACTCAAAAGTGAAGAGAAACGTGAACGACAGCTTCAAGCAGAACGAGAGGAAGAAGAACGACGGCAGTTGATGCAGCGGAACCGGGACAAGAACTCGAATTTGTACGGTTCGAGTCTGTCGTATACTTTTAAACAAGATGGCAAAAGTATTGAAATTGGTATTGATGATTTCAACCGGTTGAACCCATGGGAATTCTTGAACGATACCATGATCAATTTCTTTCTCAAGTACGCTATTGATCAGCTGTCAGAGCGGGATCAAGTGTCGGCTAACAATGTTTATTTATTCAATACGTATTTTTACGCGCGGCTGAGCCAGAAGGATGGATATGAGACGGTGAAGCGGTGGACGGCAAAAGTGGATTTGTTCAAGTACAAGTATATTATCGTGCCGGTCCATTCCAAGATGCATTGGTATGTGGCTATTATTTATAACCTTCCAAAGTTGTTGGAAGCTGGACAGAAGGTGGGTGGGGATGGAGAAGAAGAAGAGCAGCAACAAGGGAAGGTGGTTGAGCAGGAGGATGAGGAGCAGGAGTTTGGAGATGAACAAGCAGGTGATAGTGGAGATGTGAGCGAGCAGCAGCAGCAGCAGGTAGACGGGGATAGCAGTGGTGGAAGTAAAGAGGCAGGTGCAGGGACTCCCCAACCACACCAACAGCAGAGTAATGATGACGACGATGAAAACGATGATATTTCGTTAATCAAGACTGCCAATAGTGATGGCCTGACATCATCTGCACGGCGCCGCCGCACCCGGAGCAGCTTGGCTCCAAGTGCAAATGCATCACCAGCACCCAAACCAAGACCTAGGGCTGTGGCGCGTCCTCAGCTGGATAATCCTGAAGATGGAACGTGTATATTCGTGTTGGATTCGTTGAAATCGAATGCACATTCCCAGACGGTGAAGGTATTGAAGGATTACCTAGTCCAGGAAGCCAAGGAAAAGAAACAGATGGAAGTAGATCGAAGTGCCATTTATGGGTTCAATCCGAACTGTCCACAGCAAAACAATTACTGTGATTGTGGTGTATACCTTGTGCATTATGTCGAGATGTTCCTGCGCAGCCCTGAATCATTTGCCGAGTTGTCAATCACCCCAAAACCCAAGAAAAAGTCAGCTAATGAAAAGTACATGGAGAGTCAAAAGAGCTTGTGGAAGGAAGAAACTCTGAAGAATAAACGTGCGCAGTTGAAGAAACTGGTATTAGCATTGAAAGGCGTGGAAGGTGAAGCGGCAGCCAAGATGTGCCGTGATGATCGCAGTAGCACGCCTACCACGGAAATGGAGAATATCCGGCTTACTGAGTCCACTAATAGCGAAGCAGCAAGTGTTAATAACAGTGGCAGGGTGTCTCCTAGCGGTGGGGCAAGTGGTGGTAGTAGTGGAGCAGCAGCTGGCGGGAATGGTGGTGGTGGTAGTGGTAGTGGGCATGATAAGGGTGAGGAAGATGATGATGACGTGATGGTGGTGGAGAGTAAGTCGGTGGGGAAGAGGAAGGATCATCGAAGATTGACCGAGCCCAAAAAGTAGTAGCCAAAAAATGTCGCATTAATATCGATAACCAATATTCCATAAATTACCTACTTGTTTTAATGTCTATTTTTGCATGCATATAGTTTGACAAAATAATGTTGCATTTGACTACCATCTCAATCTCCGTGTGCGGCTGAGATCTAGTATTGGGAATTAGCCCAGAGATTTTCATTACTTCTATTTCTCGCACTCTCCACACCATGACGCAGCCCATATCGACGGTGGCCAACTACTGCGCGATTGATAGGCTATCAGACTTTGAACTATGGATGATCTTACAATACTGTACGACGGCAGACCGGTTATCCGCTGCATGCACTTGCCGCCGGTTCAACAACATTGCATCAGCGTTAATCTCATATACGCTTAAACTAAGCTACGACACAACCTTTGGCGCAGAAGACGGGTCGTGCGTTACAAAACGGATCAATATGCGGCATTTAGTACGGTACCTCCAGCAAGGTGTGTTTGATACCAAAATGGTCAAATACATGCGAGTTATTTCGATCGATATCCCTCAGTATTGGACACATGAAGTCGAGACGGTACTTACTACTCTGAAACAACGGCACGTTACGGCTCGTGTCGAGTCGTTACGTATTCAAAACGTGGATTTCCCGCATCGCAGGTCAGTGAAGTTGATCAACTGGATAGGCGAGGCGTTCCCGGATGCCGAGATGCATTTATCGTTAGCGGTACGTCGGCCGGCCAAGCAGTATGCGCCGGTGGTGTTGTCGCCGCGGACAAGGTCGATTACGTTTATGTTGCAAAGTGATATTCAATATGAAAGCGAGATTGAATTAGATGAGGATGGGGAGAGAGTACTAGATGGGGATATAGATATGGATGGTGATGGCGATGATGATGACGGGGAGATGGTGTGGCAGTTTGATTTCATGTTGGCAATGATACGAGTTCCGGCCGATTCGCAGTTGAGAGAGGTGAGGATCCAAGTACACGATGAATACGCCGACGAGCCGTGCGAGTTGGGTGAAGGGTGTTTACGAAGGTTCCTGGCGCAGGTGAAAAGTATAGAAACAGTTGATGTGGACGATAGGGTGATTCTTGTCCCTGGTGGTGGTGGTGGTGGCGCCACTTAGACTTTGATGTTTCAGAAGTGTCATGAGTATAAGAATCCAACAAAGCCCTCGAGTTCATTGTTTTTTTTTTACACCACATTATCATTTTTATTCTGTCTGGCATAGGTACTATAAAAACTGGGACAATGGTTAAAGGTGAATACGCAGCAAGTGGGTACGAAAAAATCGAGCCGCCATCAAATGGAGAAATAGGCTCGGCAGCATGGACAGTGTTCCATACCATGGCAGCACGGTACCCGGTTAAAGCATCGGACCAACAACAAAAAGATATGTTATCATATATCAAGGCGTTTCAAAAGACGTTTCCGTGTCCTCCTTGTATGGCGGATTTCAAGGCGTGGATGAAGAAGGAAGGGAATGCACCAGCGTTGCAAGGGAGAGAAGAATTTAGTGATTGGGTTTGTCGGGCACATAATGCGGTTAATGTTAAGTTGGGGAAGAAGAGTTTTGATTGTGCTGAATGGCGAGCACGATGGCGAGATGGTTGGAAGGGCAAATAGGTAGAGTGAAAAGGCGTGTGTGTGTT
>JAKTQM010000690.1:7828-27070 GCA_030558825.1 Blastobotrys niveus
CACACTTGCTTCAACCAAATTGATTTGCCAGAGTATGACAATTACGACACGTTACGAGGGTCTTTATTGATGGCTATTTCTGAAGGTAGAGAAGGGTTTGGATTTGCATAGATTTTATTATTATTATTATTATTACTACTACTACTATTACTACGATTACCATTATTACTACTGTTACTACTTTTTTGATATATAATATAAATTTGATTTTATTTTTTTTAGACACAAGTGTGCCACATTCTATGCGGCTCCGGTTGAAAACGGTTCGGATTTCCTAAACCAGGGTAAGTGGCTGGGGGGCCTGAGCTTCGAATATGAAACCCTGGGCATGAAACTGGTGAGATTCCTGGACTATCCCTTGTCTTTTCTTGGCTTATTTAACCGTTGTAATGCACCGAACAGTGGAACAAGTTCAGGGCAGGACTTGGGCCACATGTCTCATCGGAAAAAGGGAAATCGGGAGAGGGACGAAACATAAAGATTTCATACACACTTCTGCCAACATCATGCGATAATGTCGAATCGGATATCCAAGCGTAACAAAGATGAAATAAAAGTCAGTGCAAAGTCCGCTTTGAATCTAGCTACAGAGTTACAATCTGCAAAACTCAAGTTTCAACATGATAAATTAAAGGGTCCGTCCAAGCTACCGGCGGCAGCAGGAAAAATCAAGCCGTTTGGACGAGATAAAAAGTGGCAAAACAATTTTGAAGAAACGCTGGTTGAGAAAGCACGAGAATATGAAAAATATAGACGAGGGGAGAAGGAGAGCGAGTTGTTGATACCTACATTTGCTTCTGACAGTTCGGATTCCTTGTCCGACAATGACGACTATGATAGCGACCGCAGCAGCGATGATGAACAACAGGGGAAGGGAAAAGAAAAGATGGTGGAAGTTATAGATGAAGACGGTCTCACACGGTATATTCCCGCCAGCGAATTTTCAAATGCTGCTCCATCCAAGATTTTAAGGGGCAACATTATCCAACGAGGCGCATTTGAATTGGATAAAGATGAGGCGAGGAAGATTCGACAAGATGACAATGAAGTCCAAGATGTGCATTATGATGCAGACTGGGAAGTCCGAGACAAAGGTGTGGGGTTTTATAAATTCAGTAAAGATGAGAGGAAAAGAAAAGAGCAGATGGAGAGTTTGGCGGCTATACGTGAAGAAACTGTGGCGGCTGCAGATGACATGGCTCAGATCAAGGCGCGTCGCAAGGAGCGAGATGAGAAGAGGTGGCTGGCAATTCAATGCCAAAGAGAGAAAACGTTAGAACGAATGAAAAGGATTGGCCAGCAGCCAAATTGACAAGTGATATCAAAGGTTGCATCCCGGGCTGCGAAGTCAATGTCTGGGTTTTGCTTTGTTGGGTTGGAAAGGTTGCCAAGCTGCAATGTATAATGTTAAACTGCATTTGACAGCCTGGGCATTGACCAGGTCTTAATTTTCTCCAGAGAATTCTTTTGATATACATTAACCCCCCTCTCTCTCGTATGATTGTGTCATCGGATGATTGGGGTTTTGGTATCAAGAAGTGGGGTTTTGCATTGACAGGAGGCTGCTATAATTTACCTGATGGGAACATTATTTCTCGACTATATATGGATGCATAATCCAGGAGCTAACAAGCTTATATGGCTTAGCGTGGTGTGTTTATGTTTACTTATCTGAACAATTGATATGTCTTTGTTGTGCAGTTATTGATTGTTATGCTAGGATGATCAATTAATTAATGCACGTTGAGTGTGCCATTTGACGTATAGTGCGGAATGGCCGCCGCTGTCAAGACAACATTTCAACAAGACATTTAATGAAGCCCAGTGAATATAGTTCCCAGGGGCCTAGAGAATCGAGCCTGTCATGTTACTCTTGACAGGTCGGCTTGTGATTTAGGCTCGCTGCACGTCAGAAAATAACTGGTTTTTACACATCAATCACGGGAAAATGCGGAGTTTGGTAATTGCCGATGCCGAAGCGAAGAACGATCTGCATATTAACTTACCCTCGAAATTGTCGATTTGATGTGGAGGGAAGACGTCTGTGTGAGCGTCGAGAAGTTCAATTGCTAAAAACTGATAACTATATAGGGGATGTATTCTAATTCATAGCTTTAAAAACCCCGCTTCCACGTCCGATTGATCCAATGTAGACAGGTAAACGTAAGCGTTATAATCATCGGTTATAACGCATGCAAGGATACCTTAAACGTTCAGGACATGTATATACTATAACTTATAGCCTACATAAAAAATCGCCATCGAAAAAAAACAATAACCCCTTTCGATCTTACAATTTCGTTTATGTACGGGATCTAAATCGCCCATTGCTCATCGTTGCGCGCCAATTTACCACGCACCAAGAGGAAGCGCTGAGTTTAACTGACTGAGCGGTGGTGTTTAGACCCGCTTGGCTTTTACAAATGAACAAAGCTTTTGGATAATTGGTTATCAATGCTCTGTGACTTTTCGTTTCGGTATTTGAATATTTGACTCATTTTGTTCACCGTCAAAGATGACTACCGTCAGCAGAGATCGAAGGAGAAAAAAATAGACGCATGGAATCATGTTCGAACGCTATTACCAGCTTTTCTACGTTCTTGAACTGTTTTAACTTGCAACCGTAAACCCGTTTTAAAAGGCGTTGTGCCTCGCAAAGACAAACCACTTTACCAAGGAGTGAAATTTCGCGATCTAGGAAACCCAAAGCGTAACTTTACGAGTTCCTGTGCCTACCGACAAGGATTTGTTGCACGATTCTAAGACATGAACCTGTCAGTCCGTTAAGATCGCTCGTGTCTTAGTCTTCGCTTCCTTTTTTTTCTGTGGGTGGTTTTACTTTTTATAAATTATTATTTTGGCCGGAGCATGGCTGCGTTCTATTCCCGACACAGTAGAAAAATAGGGTGGGAGGGGGTTTGTACACCTTCATTGTGGGATTTTTTTTATTTTGATTGTTAATTTAATTTTCCTTTCTTCTCTTCACATTCAATTGTTGCAGCGTTTAAGGAAACAACCCAGATAACAGAATTTGTATTCGTAAGAATTACAGTGTGTAAGAAGAGTGTGTGAGTGTGAGGGAAGACGTTTATTATAGACTCGACGGTTTCGTATTTTTCTACAGTTATTAAAGCAGCACCACACCCATAAAAAGTTGGCCTTTGATTTTATCGCGGCTAATCGAGGGTTTGAATATCAACATTAAGCGAGAAAATAAAAAAACCAACAGAACATACACAACAATTTTACTGTGAATGCAGAGGAAGATTTACGACATCTTCTTTATAAATTGGCATTTGGAATTTTATTTCTTTTTTATTTTATTTATTTGTTATTTATTATAATCTACAAGCGTGAATGAAGAGGCGTCATCATGTCGGATAACAACAACAGCAAGAACAAGTATACGCCAAAGACGGTGGTGCCGATGGTGTTAAAGAGAATATTGCAGATTGTAAGTTTAACAGCTCTTATGTGTGTTTTCTTTGGAAGTTTACTAACCAAAGAATGTTTTGTGTAGCCAGCAAGTAAAAACATTGGGTCGGTCGAAGACACGGATATTTTCAAGTCGTCAAAAGAGTTTCTTATGGGACTGACCGGGATTGGACTGCATTCGGATATTATATTTGGTATTGTCGAAGCAATCGAGGAGATACTTGGGGTATGTATAAGCTATATTCAACTACAAGATGGAGAGTATGTGTGTGCTAACAAGATTTTTTTTTCTTTTAGGATTCGTTGGATGATAAATTAGAGACAAGGGATGAATCAATAATCTCGCTGATTTTGACGATAACGAGACTACTAACAGATATACTTGCGGCGGAATGGGATCATGCGGTAAAGGGGATTCAGATGTCAGTGCAGCCTATAGGGCCAGAACGAGATAAGACGTTTTTATTCAATGGAAGGATAAAGTTTTATGCTGGACCGCCAGCCAGTGTCGACAGTAAAGTAGCACAAAAGGCATTGTCACTCTTCATGAAGCTCAAATCGTCAAAAAAGCTCCATCATGTAGTACACAACGTTTTGGCATTAGAAATACCCTCGGATCAGAGATCACCCACGCATCAACGACATGCTACCCAACATTTCTATGACAGTAATATCATCAAAGATAGTAGCAGTAGCAACAGCAACATGAGCAGCAGTCAATTTCAGCATTATAATCAAAACTACCACCAGCATTCACATCTTTTTCATCATGGTCATCATCATCAGCAGCAACAGTCTCAGTCGTTGACTCAGGAACAACAACAGCAACGCAAAAAGCAGGCAGAGGAGTATGGAAAGGCGTTGAAGGAGATTGATGAAAATTGCGAGTTTATTGTATTTTTTATCAGCGCGGCCAATTGGACTGAAACTTATGCATATACCTGTGATAGACTCAAAAATCTGAAACATTCCGTGTCGGAAGAAGTGGAATCAATTCCAGGATTGGATATACTGGGCATTTTATATTTTGACCATGACCGGCTGTATAGTCTGCTGAAGGATCTCATTGATCATTATTATCACAATATCAAAAAGCCGATCCATCGGTTGGCGGTTAAGCATTTTCTGCATCAAAGTATAATGTATTGGATCATGGCAAGGGGTAGTGATGTGATCTATGGTAGCGACGTCACGTCACAATTGAATTTTGTAGTTGACGCATTATTTGATCATATTTACAAGGCATTTGATTCGGAAAAGAAGGGTTATACTTCATGGATGTTCTTATCAACTCTACTGGTCTTGTTGCCAAATCATTTTGGCAAATTACCATCAGTTACAGGGACGACTGAAAAGATTAAACGAGGCAAGTCTGTCAACAAGAAGGTGAATTTTATAGAGACCTTGTTGAAAAGCGCCAACAGTCAACAAGCCACGACCATGAACCGTACAATTACTGCGCTCTGTTTATTGACGATATGCAAAGCTGCTGCATCCCTTTACTTGATTGACTCGACGCATGTCATTGTTGGGTTTGCTTGTGGTATTTATCGAGATCTTCTCAATGCTTTGTACGGAGCTGCTGACCGACATTTAATCTATGGTGCGTATTTGGACCAGCTGCAGTCTGATTTTGTCACTGCATTTTCATTTATACTGGGTGACGATATACAGACAGATCTCATACCGGTGTTGAAGGCACAAACAGCGCCGGTCAGGTTCCAGAAGAATATTGCCCGAGGGTTTTTGAACTTGTACAGTATGCCTGCTGGTGGCGATATTCTGGCGGAAATTGTCAATGGAAACTCGGAGGAGCTAATGTCATTGATGGTAAATTCAACAAAGCGGTATAGAGAGTATGATCTGGGGTATTACAAGAATGATCGCACTGGTTATGAAGATTTGGTCATAGCAACAAAGCTAGGGTTCCTGTTATTCATGTCTCAACCTTCATTGTACTTCCAGCGGTTCCAAGTTGAAGCATTCACGAACCTTATGCATGAGTTCACCGAAGCGGTTATCTTGGCAACCGTCTGTGTTGATCCTTCTTTACGTGAAACGGCAATGCATTTTTGTTTTGATATTGTGGATGCAGAGAAACTCTGGATGTTTCCAATCGAATTAGTCCGGGAAAATCCTAATCATATTGTGTTCCATTTGTATCGAGCCTTTGGCACAAATGCAAGTCAAGTGGCCAACAATATCATGAGCCAGCAAGATTTGAATGATCCATCGTTGGACGTGAGTCTGCGGTTCATTGAAAAGTACCTTATTGCTCGAGCTGATTTGGTACGCCAGTACCGTATGAATGAGCTAGTTGGTGGCGATATTCTCAAGCTGGAGGCAAAGGAAGAACGAATGCATGTGAGCAAAACGATCGAGACGTGCATGTTGGTGTGTCTATGTTCGAGCAATGTAAATAACTGCAAGCTGGCGTTGGCAAACATTGCTGCGCTGACGAATGAAGCTCGAGCAACAGAGAAATTTGACAAGACCAGCGAATCGTCATGGTCTATAATGCCCAACTTTAATGTCTATTCAGAGATTTCGTCGCCTGGGTATGTGGTGACTGGACCAATCGCAGTGCAGAAACGGCTGTTCAAGTGGCTGCAATTGATTGACGATCCGTCTCCGGCCATGGTCAAGGCGTGGGCGTTGGTGTATGACCGGTGGATTATGATCAGCGTTGGTACGTTTGATAATGATCAAGAAAAGCAGCGTGAATGGAAAAGTTATAGTGGATTTTTGTGCAGTATGTTGAGTCCATTGTTGAACTTGGATGGGCAAGTGCGGATTCCTGATAATGCGCATTTTAAGGCGCGGCAGTTTTTGAAAGAGATTATTGAACTGCTGTTGAGTGACTCTCCGTATGTTAGAGAAACAGTCAAGGAAGTTTTGGCTCGTGATGCTAGTCCTCTGGTGTTCCATCATGTGTTTAGGCTGTTGAACGAGATGCTGGATACTCGGCTGTCAATCCATAGCCAACGGGCGCTGAATAATCAGGATATCCGTCTTGCGGTGCAGACAACCTCGTTGATTACATCAGTAATTGAGCGTCTTTACGACGGTGAAGTTTATCTATCGGTTGACATTGGTGCGTTGGCATTGAAGATTGTTCGATTTTTGAAGGACGTCGAGACGGATGCTGAGTTGATCAAGCTAGAGATTCGCATTTGCCAGCTGCTGGAAGTTGTTGGGTTTTATAAGGATACGCTGAACATGAAACACGAGCTACGTGTACGAAATGAGTTTGTCATGGTTGTTTCTGAATGGCTCGAGAAGGCGACCAATTTCAAATCTGTGGATTCTACTTCTGATCGATCCACCGATCGAAGCATTGGGCGGGTGTACAGCGAGATGGAGCGGCTCACGCGGCATAAGGCTGTTGCTATCGTCAAGGCATTGACTCAATTATTGGATCGGTTACCTATTGATGTTCCTGAGAATGTCAAGGAGGAGGATGTGCTGACCACCAAGAGTAATATCTTTAGCAACTTGTTTTCGTTGTTTTTGCGGGTTCTTAATCGTGTCAAGTTGGAAGAAGAGGGACGAAGCGACGGAGGAATGTTGCAGCTTGGTGACAAGGTTCCATTTGTTAGAAATCAAGTTATTCTGTGCTTATCGAATTTGCTGAATGCCAATGTCGATGTTGGGTTGAAGGTTGCGTTGAATTTGGGGTATCATGACGATATTAGTCTACGGTTGGCGTTTTTGGAGATTTTCAAGAATATTCTGAGTCAGGGGACAAAGTTTAGTCCGGAGTATAATGCAAACAAGCGATATGAAGAGCTGGTTGATGTAAGTTGTTGAAGCGATTGGATACGACATGTTGGTGCTAACTTTTATTTTTTGTTTTAGATTGTGGTGAATAGTCATCAGATTGCAATGACGTTGTGCGATGTGTGTCCACCGTCAGAAGTTGACGATTTCTCTGTGGCGTTATTGAACGTTTTTGATATGCGAGGTAAAAGCTTGGAACTGGTGAAGGATGTTGTTGCGCGAGAAATTTCTCGGTGCGAATCGCCCATGGATCTCTTGCGACGCAATTGTGTTGCTACCAAGCTGTTATCACTATTTGCTCGCAATAAAGGTTTCAAGTACCTTCAAGTGGCCATTGGTCCATTTTTGCATCGATTAACTGAAGATCCAGATTCGTATGTGTTTGAAATTGAACCAGATAAGCTCAAGGACTACCAAGAGTTTAAGGATAATCTCAACAACTTTGAAAAATGCCTGACCGAAGTAATCAACTCTTTGGAACAAACGGTTCATTCAGTTCCAATTGCATTTCGACGATTATGCCATGCTATTCAAGAAGCAGTAGAACCTCAATTCCCCGAAGCAAAGGAAGCAGCAGTGAGTTCATTTTTCTTTTTACGATTCATTTGTCCGGCATTAGTATCACCAGATGGTGAAGGATTGCTTGACAAACCGCCGAGCAAAGAAGTCCGGCGATCATTGTTGTTGCTAGCCAAGTGTATTCAAAACATGGCCAACGGGTCAACCAATCCTGTGCGGCTCAGCGTGATTAGTGATCGTATTGCCATGATTGAGCAAAAAACCGAGTCTATGCTGGGGATCTTGCGAAGTATTTGTGAATTGAACGTACCAACCAAGGAAGATGAGCAAGAAGAGCATGCGGAAACTATTAGTAGTGGGGTTGATTCTGGCGAGATTAAACCACTCGAACGTCCATATGCCATTGCATTGCACAAGTACCTGTATTCTCACTGGGAAGATGCTCATCATCGAATTTTGATGGATCAACGAATGCGAAGGTTATTGGCGTCTCGAAACTATCATCATCCTCATCGACACCATCGACATTATCATCACCATCATCATCATAATCATCAGAGCAACAACAACAACAACAATAATATCAACAATGCCAATGATAGTAATAGCGACCATCGTAACAGTACTGGTACGAATTCACCGTCTAGCTCTGCACTTGAAGCCCGGCGAAGAAGTGGTAGCGTTATGGGGGGTGATGAAGGGTCAAGTGATGTTGACGCTAGTCGACGATTGACAGCTGTTATTAGAAGCCTGGGAAGGCCGGTATCAACTTACTCTCGACAGCTGCCAACGAACCTGCGGTATAATACACCACATCGACTATATGAATTCATGACGCGTAATGCACTGCGAGACTTGAATCCGGTTATTGAAAAGCGAATTGTACATGAGGGGGTTAGCAACGACGGAACACCAGTGCTGGTCATGAATGGACGCAACTATAACAGTGAGCAGACAGATACCGAGCTTGTATTGTACCGGTTTTTCCAAGTTGCTAGTAAAATGTGGTCTGACCGATTCTTTTTGCTTTATGATGGTACTAGTTTGTCGACTTCCAATATGGTGCCGGCATCTGCTCGAGCCGCCAGTGATATCATGATACCCGATGAAATGGCGCACAATTGCGCAGGCATGTATTTTTATAACGTGTCGACTGAGCAGTTACCAAGGATCAAGGCTATGGTTCGACATTACCAAAACGGGCTGTACTTGAACCCCATGCGCACGCTATACGTGTTTCTAACATCTGCAAATATTGGCGAGTATTTTGACCTTTCGTCGCTCAACCTGGATGATCGATCAGTCAAGATTGTGTCGGACGTGCGCATGACGCACAGCGACGTGCGGCGGCTCATCACGTCCAAGGGCGAGACCATCTCAGTCAGTATCAAGTTAGGTAACGAGTACCTGCAGATTCATGGTGAACAGCCGTTCAATTACGTGCCGGGGTCTCCGGGTTACACTAATGATGTTTACCATCTCAATGAGATTGGTGACGTTTACATGTCCAATGATACATCGAGCAACGAGGACGACGAGTTTACTCTCGAGTTGAAGAATGGTACCAAGATTTTACTCTACAGCAGCAAGCGATATGAATTGATTCGAGCCATTTCCAACGCTAAGAGCAGATTGAATAAAGAAGAGCATGGCAAGGACGGCGCAGGAGGTGAAGACGGTGGTGAAGGAAGGGGTGGACAGATGGATGCGATTATGCGGGTTGAAGACGCATTGGGCCGGCTGTTGAACATGGGGCTTGCTAATTTGTGGGACCGTGATGCATCAGTACAACAAGCTGCGTATAATTTGTTGGCGACGCTGCCAGCACGATTCGATATTGATTTTGGTCGTGAACTACGTGGTGGGGAGGGACTAGCTATTCCGCGTAACGAGATTACTATGGCGGTATCATTCAGTGAAGCAGTGGCACAATCTCATCCAGAGTTGACACTAGAGTTTTTGACTGAGTTTTTCAGCTCGTACCATAAATTGTCGGTCAATCGACGGCAAAACAGTGTGTTGTATGTGGTGCCATGGATCAAGAATATAAAGGAACATGTGTACCAGGCAGATAACGAAAAGGGCCATGAACATACAGCTGCATTGATTCGACACTGTCTTGATATCACCGTGGGCAACTCGGTCGATTATAACTGTTTACTCATGAACATTTGGCCAGTGTTGTCGCTTGATGAATCGTTGGTGGATGTGCTTGTCAATGAAGTTGTTGAATTTGCAGTTGATCGAGGAATTGAAGACCCATACTTTGAAGATGGGTTGGCAGTTATCACTTCGTTCCCTACGGTTGGTGTATGCGGCACTGTACTCATGCGTATTCGCAAGTTGTTGGCCAAACCACTGGGAGCAGCTGAACGGTCGCTTGTGAATCATCCAAACTGGACTGAACTGGTGATTCTTGTCAAGATGATGAGTTTCCTTTCATTTGAATCAATCACCATTGCCGAAGTATATCTACCGGAGATTTTCATGGTTGTTACTACTTTCTTGTACACTGGTGCATATTCGTTCCGCAAGTCATTGCATTCGCTTCTTGTTAATGTTGTACACTCCTTTTCATGTTCTCCAGCTCTTGACCAAGAACGAAAGGATCATTTGGTGAATATTTGGCATGATCTATGTTCTGCCAAGGGTAAGCTCTTGTTTGGGTTGAGTGATGAGATGAGGCCAATGAATTACGACTACTTTGTTTTGGCTGCCGTTAAGCATATCGAAAGCTGCTGCATGATTCTAATGGATATCTTGTGTACTATTGGCACCGTGGATGATGCAAACGTATGGCGTGCAAGATGGAGCTCATTTGTGATGCGAACATGTTTCTTTGAGTGCCCAGTGCTACAATGTCGATCGTTCTTGGTACTTGGCTGCTTGGCGCGGATCGAGGTGGAGGATTTGGTGGTGACGCAGGTTTTGCATGTTCTTCGACGAGCATTGGCATCGGAAATGTTGTCATTGAGCGAGGAGTACGCTGCATGCACCATGTTTTGCCTCACAAAGATGGTTGATGGTCTACCTGCTACTTCGGACTACCATTGCAAACTGTTTTGGCTGGCACTGGCCATCCTTCGTGGCAGTAATGCTACTCTGTTTAGCTATGCCATTTCACTTCTCGAATCAAGTCTGCGAGCACTTGATGACAATGGAGTGTTTAAGACTACTTCAATTGCCGAGTACTTGGTGTCTGGCCGTCAGCAATACCTTGAAGACGAATGGCAAGAATTAGACAATCTTGTTAATATCAAGTTTACTGTCGAGTTCTTTGATGTTGCGGTATGTGCAACCATCGTCAAGGGGTTGGAACGTGGTTTGACTCGTGCATCCACGTTGAAGGCTTTGGAAACGTTTTTGGAAATCTCCGCCAAGAACAATGTCAAGGATGCTGGAAATACTGTTACATCGCCAGCGGTCAACTCGCAAACAACAACAACAACAGCAGGTCCAGGAGGAACAGCTGTTACGCAACGTCGACGTCGATATCCTTCGTACTTGACTTATCTGTACTTCCTGTTTTTGGGCTGCCGAAGTGATAACGACTTGAAGGATTTGTTATGGGTGGCAGGGTATCCAGAAGACCACCTGCCGTCCAGTGCTGATGCTGAAGCTGTGCCATCGCTACTCAAGGAATACTTGTCTACAGGTCAAGAGGATTTATCTTCATACTTTGAATCGACCATCACGCTATTTTTGGGTGGGATGTTGTTCCGCACCTGTACAGAATTTGATAGCATGGATTTACGGTTTTTGGAGTCGCTACGAGCAGTCGGTGAGCGTAATGTTGATAAGAAGGCAATGATATATTCCATGGTGAGGGATAAGGTACTGAAGTTTATCGAGCAAGGGTCTAACCAACGAGTGATGGAGGCGTTGTTGAACGTTGGTGGGGGAATTTTGGCCAATGCAAAGTTGTATGACCAGTTGCCAGAGTTTCGTAAGAAGATCCAAGGGTTGCTTATTTCTAGTGGGTTTGAAGGTTTGTTACTAGATAATCCGACGTTTAGTGGGTCTGTGTTGACTGATGAGGAGCATTGTTTGAACCGTGAAAGGTTTGCAGCGTTGGTGGGTAAGATGGTAGAGAAACGGTCATGAGATAGAGACTAGAGGGAAGATGTGTGAATGTGATTTTTTTTTATGTCAATAATAAAGTAATGTTTCTTTTTCTTGTATAATAATGATATTGATATTAATTATGATTAAACAAACATTCTCTACTCTGTATATATATTTCTAATTTCGAATATACTTGCGCACAGCTCTATCAAACTGATGCTTATGCAATCGGAACACCAGCATTGTGGCTTGAGCATCTTCTACAGACGAATGTGATCCACCTTGAATATCAGTTCCTAGCAAATCCGACGCCAATCTCTTCAAAGACGGCGTTCCCTTCGCCATCTGTTTGAACGGCTGATGCAACGATGTATCTCTAATTCGTGATCTCGGATGTGTTAACATGAGCACCTGCTAATCATGTCGAATCCCATGACCCACCAATATCCGATCCTTAAACAATTCATTAACCTCTCGTTGGACGGTTTCGAATGAATCCGCACCACGAACCTTATCGGGGGTTACACCAGACACCCACGTTCGCCAATCAGTAACTCGTCGGTTGGGTTTAACAAATTTATCCAACAAGACTTCACCATAATAGTTAACAATCGATACTCGAGCCAGTACATCGTCTGATCCATTGGGACCTGTCCCGACAAACTCGCAATCCACGGCAAGATACGTCCCAGCCTGTCTATTGCGAGGAGGGATGTTGTTGCGGCGTTTTGGATGCTTGAGATCCCCATCTTCGTTCATGAGGATATCGGAAATATCGAGGGTGCCGGGGTTCAGCCGGACCAATGCATTCATATCGGGTAGTTTCGTGGAGGTTGTGATGCTAGAAGTTGATGCGGTGGTTGTTGTTGTAGATGCAGATGATGAGGTGGAATCTATGCTTTTTTTGATAACTTTTTTGACTTTTTTGGATTTTTTGACCTTTGAATTGGATGTGGCTGCTGTAGTAGTGCTGGTGGTGGTGCCTTTGAGTTTCTTCTGCAACTCCTTCCAGTTGGATGATAGAACCGGGGTAGCCATTTCGACGAGGGTGCGGTTTTTGCGATGGTATTTATACTTGTATTCGATAACTGTTGTAGGTTTCAGAAGGTACCAAATGAGTAATAGTAGTGTAATGAGTGCAACCAGTATCACCCATGCAAAGAGCATGAAAAAATAAACGGTTGCTGGCTGGCGTCTAGAATGGCGACCTGGTTGTGATCTGACTGGGGCTTATCTATATGGAGTGACCACCCTTTTTGTTGAGATGTTTTGATCCGAGTGGAGAGATGAAGGTTCCAGTATAACCACAGACTGTTATATCAGCTGATTCTTTTGCGGATTCTAAAAACGTCGGTTTGATTATACGTTATGTCAAAAGTGGTGAAATGAAAATAAAAAAAAAGTGGAAAAGGGAATGAGTGAAACAAAAAAAATTATTCGAGCCGCATCGATAGCAGCGCGAAAATGAAAGTTGGGCCGCGACGGACGGGAAGTTTATAAAAAGTCCGCCATCACACACCAAATTTACTAACTACCCTGGGGTAGCACAGATAAGAAATGTCCAAACGAGAGAGCGAGCAAGATGATCTGGGTCAGAAACGACAGAAATTAGACGATGGTAGTTCACGTCCAGTGACAGAAAACGATGAGGTGGCCGCAAAGAAAGCACGTATTGCAGCGTTGATGGCAAAAAGGAAACAAAAGAATGAAACCAGTGCGACATCGACGGCGGGGACGGAGATGGCGTCAGACGATAACAAGCAAGATGATAAACAAGCAATGCTAGCAAGAATCCGTGCAAGGAAGGAGGAACTAGCAAAAGGGGCTAAAGTTGGACAAAATCAGACAGCACCTGCAGAGTTTAACAACTCGGATACCAGCAAGAACAACAACAGCAGCAACAACATTTTAAATGCACCATTACATCCATTACTCGCCAAAGCTAAGGAGAAAGAAGTTGTTAAACATAATCCGTACCTTGAAGATATCGGTAGTACGACAGCAGGGAGGAGATCAGGACGTCGCCGAGAACTGCATTTTAATAGACCAGGGAAGTATGTAGAACAAGGTAATGAAGTGAGGAAAGAAGAAGAGCAAAAGCAGCAGGTGGTTCGACAGCAACAGGCGGAACGGCAAGAATTGATTGATAAAGGTGTTGATCTCGTTACTGATGAGACTGTATTTTCACCGAATTGTCCACCCGATATAGAATGGTGGGATTTGGAGATTTCGCAAGTTGGAGTGGATAATGCAATTACCAGTTATATACAGCACCCAGTGGAGATCTCTCCGCCATGGGAGAAACTTCTTCCTAAGGAAATCAAACTTCACATGACGAAGAAAGAAACCAAACGACTAAGAAAGAATCGACGAGCAGAAATACATAAAGAGCAGCAGGAGCGTATCCAGTTAGGGCTTGAGCCGGCGCCAGCCCCAAAGCTAAAGATGTCAAACTACATGAATGTGATGAACAATGAAGTGATCAAGGACCCCACAAAGCTAGAGCAGCAAGTCCGTAAACAGATGCAAGAACGACAACAAAAACATGAAGATGATAACGAATCCAGGAAATTGACACCGGATAAACGGTGGGAGAAGGAAGCACAGAAAATTGAGCGTGATAAAGATAAAGGTTTACACACGGCTGTGTTTCGGGTGGAGAACTTGTCAGATTATAAACATAAATTTATCGTCAACGCCGAAGCCCGCAAGAACCAGTTTACCGGTATGGTTGTCTTCAACTCCAATTTTACCCTTATCGTTGTAGAAGGTGGCAAGTTACAAGTTCAAAAGTATATAAAACGACTTCAGCGTATCAATTGGACGGAAAAATCGCAAGCTAGGTCGGATGAAGCGGAGAAGGCAATGGCTAGCCAGGATCTGGCAGGGAACAGATGTACACTAATCTGGCAGGGAGAAATCGCTAGTAATCGGTTCCCACGATGGATCTTGAAAGATGCCGAGACGGAACAAGAGGCGAAGGAATTGTTGAGTAGGTACCATGCCGAGTCATACTGGCTCGAAGCAAAGAATGCAGTATAGAATGAAAAGACGAGGAGAAGGAGGGTTTGATCAAAAAAAATTAGTATGTACATAAGTTTAGCAGAGTAGTGTTATACATTATCCTAGTCCTTGTTGATCTTGGCCAGGATTTCCGAGTCTCGGAACAACAAGAAGTCTTCATCACCAATCTTGACAGAAGAACCACCATATGGAGGAATCAACACACGGTCACCAGCCTTAACACTTACTGGGACACGGTTGCCAGCCTTGTCCAAAGCACCTGGACCAACAGACAAAACGTCAGCTTCGTTGAGCTTTTCAACGTTCTTTTCTGGAATGTAGATACCCGATGCGGTTTTAGCTTGGGCCTTTGCTCGTTGCACAAGCACTCGGTCGAGCAATGGAACAATGTTCTTGAAAGATTTTAGAGCAGACTGTCGGGATGTTATATGTTAGCAAGAATTGATGACTGACAATCGAAAGGGAGATTTTATCATACCATTGAATATATAGTTGAGATCAAAGTGTATGTTGATATAAGAAAAAGAAGAAAAGAAAAGAAAAATTTGGAGAGGGCGGGGGAGAAGACGGAAATTTATTTTTCGGGAAGAGAGAGAGAGAGAAAATGACAGAAGCTTTTTTGTGCAAAGAGTAAGAGCCGCACCCGCACCGGCTTTTTATTAGTTTTGACGTGCCCTCTATTATTAAATAAATTTTGAAAAATAACTACATCTAGCGCATCTTTTTTGTTCAAAATAGTTGCTTGACATAGAATGATACTACCTCGAATGCGAGTATGATGCTTAGGCCCGCCGCTGCTGTTAGTGTACTTGCACCCAAGGCTGATAACCCGCAGCCGAACTTGCGGTCAACGTTAGCAGCCCATGGCGATGTTACGTCAAAGCATTGATCATATAACATTTGTGCCTTCCATTTGGCAATACCGATTTTGTCATGTTTGGTGTATTTGAAAATGGTGATCCATGAGTTCTCTAACCAGTCCGGTAAAACACGCGTAACCGCCGAAGACCCGCTGTGCATGGTTGGTGATAGAACTAGGAGAATGATGGTGAGTGTGAAAACGGAGGTTGCAAGGCCGATGTTGACTCTGGAGCGACGTGCTCGACTTTTGACTTGTGGAAGAACTAGCATCGTTTGGTAAGCGTGCTTTGTACGCGTTAGCGTGTTGAGTTGGTTCTTTATTATATTTTGTATACGGTTATTTTGCTGTTTTGGTGGTTTAATTGGAACAAAAAAAACATGGGAGTATTTTGACATTGGCAGGATTCGAAATCAAAAGAATGTGATCATGTTTGACATGCCGAAAAGTTGAAATAAAACAAAGTTATGCTCAAATGTAATCGTGGAGAAACTTTATATTCTACTCTTAATTATGTTCGAATCGGTTTGCTCTGCTTTCTCTATATTATACACAGTATTAAGGCCTCCCTATGTAAGGCCGCGTTACCATAGATTGGATGCATCGGACCGACAGTTTGAAAATCCCGCAAAACCGTGTTGGATCGGCACTTCATAAATAAACGTTGGAGACCATGGTCTCTCTGTGGAGAAATAAACTAGCGTGCCATGTACCAACATAACAGTTTCATGTCAAGAGATCCCTCCAAAGAGGGTAGTATTTTCCGCTAACTGCCTGGAAAGGCTGCCCATAAGATATAAAATATGGTGATGACATTATCATGTCTATTTATAGGTCTCACCGCCTGGAGTTGGGGCTTGGCCTCTTGGCTCAATCTCTTTAAGTGCTGCCCCCTTTTTTATGTAACCAGGTGCCAAGACTGGGCTTTCTCTTGCGTTTGAAAATTCTCGCTCGTTTTGCCTCAGCCTCCCATTTAGTTTTCTGTATCCTCCTCCTCCTTCTTCTATTTGGACTCTCCTTTTATATCTTTCATCATCTGCCCTCTTTTTCTTTTCCTTCGTCACGATACCCACTTTTTATTCCACAAAAGAAGATCCTATCGTTTCAGATTATTCCAGCTGCTGGTAAAAGAATAGCATTCCTTAAAATAATTTTCTTTGTTTCAGCTGACTTCCCTTAAAACATTTTGCACATTCTTTTCCTATTTTATTTTATTTTATTTATATCTTCACAAAAGGTTTGAAGTGTTCTTTTTGTTAATCGACATATAGAAATAACATGAAACTGGGGTCGATATTCCTACTAGCTGGTTTGACCCAGCTAGTATGCGCTATAGACATGACCATTGGCGATATTGATTCCATGAGAGCAGGGTTGAAACTAATCGCTAAGGGTGTTTTGGATTACTATGATGGTAAGCGACCAGGCGGTGTGGTGGGCATGTACGTAGCTCCATATTACTGGTGGGAAGCAGGCGTTGCATGGGGTTCTCTGATCGATTATTGGTACTTTACTGGTGATGATACACATAACGACCTGGTGAAACAATCTCTATTATATCAAACTGGTGATAACTACGACTATATGCCTGCAAATCAAACCACTACTGAAGGTAACGATGATCAAGGTTTCTGGGGTGTCGCAGTAATGCAGGCAGCAGAACGAAACTTTACCAACCCACCTGATGACAAACCGGGCTGGTTAGCGCTAGCTCAAGCAGTGTTTAATACCATGGCAAATCGTTGGGATACTCAGCATTGTAATGGTGGGCTTCGATGGCAAATTTATACTTGGAATGCTGGGTATGATTATAAAAACACCGTTTCCAATGGTTGTTTACTCAACTTGGCAGCACGACTTTATAGATACACTGGCAATGAAACCTATGGCGAATGGGCAGAGAAAGTCTGGGACTGGGTTGTAGGTGTGGGTTATTTGCAACCAAACTATACGCTGTACGATGGCGGTAAAATTGCTGGCAATTGTTCGACCCATACTCACTTGCAATGGACTTATAATCAGGGATTATATATTTCTGCTGCTGCTTACATGTACAATAAGACTGAAGATGAGAAATGGCTCACCAGAGCTAAGGGACTGTGGGAGTCTGGGCAAGTGTTCTTTACTAAGGGACAGATCATGTATGAAGCTGCTTGTCAGCCGTCCAAGGGATGTAACAATGATCAACGGTGCTTCAAAGCCATCTTTTCAAGATTTTTGGGTTTAACTGCTTCGTTGACTACATCTGAACTTGCCGATGATATTCGTTCACATTTGAAAACATCTGCAGAAGCTGCCGCTAAGAGTTGTTCAGGGGGTTCAGATGGACACACTTGTGGGTTGGATTGGACTACAGGTGCTTGGGACGAGATGTATGGTCTTGGTGAACAACTATGTGCATTGGAGGTTATCCAAAACAATATTGTCATTGAAAACAAGCCTGTTGCTCCATTTACCAACTCGACTGGTGGCTCAAGTAGAGGTGATCCTAGTGCTGGTTCTCACTCTACTACTGACCAAATGAAACAGAATGTACTGGAAATCAAGACCAAAGATAGAGCTGGTGCTGGTATCCTCACATTGGCTGTTATTGTTGGTGTTTTCGGTACTGGTTTCTGGATGCTAAAATAATCAAGTAGTATGTTTTTTTAAAGACTCAAATTCAATCGTCATTTATTTATTGATTAAAAAAAGAGAAAAGTATTTCTTTAAAACCAAAGAAAAAGAAGAAAGCCAGGTTCCCCAGTTTGGTTTATATATAATATGCATTATCTCCAGGTTGCCCTCCGACTGCCAAGACTTGTCACAGCTGTTTTCAGGCACTACCAAGCTTTTCAGGAGTAATGATAGGGACATATACCAAGAAATTTAAGGGTACGATACGCAGATTTGTGCGGCGTGAATAATTTCAAAATTCTACGTTAGTCTTTCGCTTGGAATGGTCATCCGTTATAAAAGTATGGTTGAGACGTGTTGGGAATGTATGTCTAACGATTGTTGCGTATTGATCAAAGTTTCTCGCTGCTTGGTTTATTTTTAGCTCCTCGTCTACTGCTATTTCCTCAACGGTGTGGTCGGTAAAATAACCCCCCATTTGGACGCGTTTTTTTTTTAATATCTGGACAGTTAGGAAATATTGAACAAGTAAAAATGCTGCAAAGGCATGCTCTCGATATGCTAATAAATCCACTTGAACGGATTAAATTTCTCATGATCCACCATGAAGGATCAATTTGTGTAGTAATGTGAAAAAGGAGAAAGAGCGAGAGGGGTCCATTTTATGGCCCCCGCCGACCGACACCGCTTAAGTAGTCAAAGTAAGGAAAAAATAGCGCTTTTTTCTCTATTTTTTTTTTTCTTCGTCCCACCAGAAAGTATATATTCTTTTTTAGATATACCAACAAAGCTGCTGTTTTTTTAGTATTCGGGTTCATTTCACTTTGTTTGTTTGTTCACGATTCACTAATTCAGCTCTCAACTGATATACCTGGAGGAAGGTCATCATCTTTCCTATCCGTTCATTCTTTTTTTTTTTTTTTTTAATTTCTTCGGGACATTTA